>JAUBOC010000043.1:11616085-11626320 GCA_032275365.1 Anablepsoides cearensis
GTACAGTGCCCTGAGACAACAGTTGTTGTGACTTGGCGCTATATAAATAAACTGAATTGAATTGAATTGAATTGTGTTTGTAGCTGTTTTTAAGGGTTAGTTTCTAGCTGCTGCTTATCAGATAAATTAACATGTTTTATTTGATAATAAAGTCTTATTCTGCTGCTCAGTAACTGGAGGGCACATGTTCGTTCAGAGTTCACTTTGTCTTCTCAGAACAGAAGCATCAAATTAAACTGGCCAGTAACAGTTTAAATAGACGGTTACAGACTAGAATGAAGAGCAGTGTTTATTATCTCCTGTTGAAGTGTCCAATATGTATAAAGACAGGTTTAAAACCTGCAAGTTAATGCATGCGTTAAATCTGTGGCCTCTTTATTTTCTCCTGACTTTCGATGAGTGATTATATAGAATTAAGGGTAGTTGGAGAAATAAAAAGGCTTTAAAAAATAAGTTATATTTGCTTAAACTGACTCAAGAAAATGCCACTTCCAGAAGAAATGTACATTAATGAGTGCAAATTATGTATAAATATGTTTTTAATGAGACAGAATCACAAAATCAAAATATAAAACTTCAGCACATCATCAGAGACTCTTTCAGAGGGAGGAATTTCATTTTGACCATAAACTTTTTAATTAAATGTCTTTTTAGTCAACTGGTTACTGGAATATTTGATTGTTTTGAAATGAAAATGTAATAATCTTTAGGAGAAGTATTTTTAAAAATTGATCATTTCCTTTGTGTGTTTTTGCTCCAGTAGTTTGATATAAACACTTAAACACCACTCTGCAACTAAAAACACTTGTCCCACTCATCTCATGGAAGAAGTGTCCTTTGAGGACACCAGCAGCACCTTGGCCCATTTATCCCAGAGACAATGATTGCTGAATCTTGTTTTTCCAGTTCTCTGCTGACATGGTTTGTTTCTTCCTGAATCATAACCCACCTATCTTTGCTTTCATGGCAACACACCCATGGGGACAGCTCTCAGGGGGATTCAGCTGACCCAGGTTACAAGCAAAACATCCGATTAGCTGGGACAGAAAGGTGCAATTTGCTCTGAATATACATGTATCAAAGGATTTATACAAAAGTAATTCAGATCCTTTCACTTTGTTTGACAATAATGTGAACTCAGGCACACAATGTATAGACATAAAAATATTTTAACATTTCTGACCAACAAAATTCACATTTAATAAAATGTTAACATGAGAACAATGTTCTGAAACACCAGAAATATTTTTTTTTCACAGAATATGTAATGTTCAAGGCTTGACTTTCACAAACAAAAACCAACACATCAAAATGGTCGTTTTATTTTATTTGTGCAAGCTGTATAACTCTTTGGTTCACATCATTACAAGACTGGGCAGGAAGAGGTTTAATTAGTACAAGGAGTGCAGGACAGAGTTGTATAAAAAGGAGTGTCCCGTTAAACATCATGATTCATAGCATGTTATATGCTATTGAATTACCGTAAATGCAGAAAAACAATGAAGGACTGAATGGACACAATTTGTAAGAGGTGCAAAGTGCAGAAAACACAGCTGACACCTAAAAGCAGCATTACATCTGAGAAATTTTTTTTAACAAGACTTGTTTATGTTTGCCTCTTTGGGACTCATGTGGAAACTCCACAGCCCTTTTTATGATATGTGTGAAGGATTAGATTGTCTGTCGTTGTTCCCGAGTGTTTCCAGACAACAAACACCTGCTGTTGCCAAAGCGATGTCATGTCTGTCTGAGAGAGAGGCTGTCTAAAAGGCAGAGAAAGGGTCTTTTTACTCAAATTACAGACAAGCAGGTGAACCCGAACAACTGCGGAGACAGGTGTGTGCTTAGTTTCTTTAAGGTGACGGAGGTCAAATGAAACAGTCTGCTTTGTGTTTCTCATTCATTTTGTAGCATATGACTTTACAGAATTAACATTTCTCAGAGGGGAACAGAAACTAGATCATCCATTATCAATCAGCCAATTTTCTTCACAAATAACGTGAAAATGGAGGAAGTATGATTTACATCTGAGAATCCTTACATTATGCATACACAGCAAAAACGGGAGTGTTAAAATTTCAGTGTTAAACTTTTGGGTGTTGATTGAACACCTCTAGTGTTATTTTAACACTTTGTGAGTAAACTGACACCCAATGATGGTGTTAATTCACAGTGTTGATTTCCTCAGTGTTGTCTCAACACTGAACAGTGTTAAATAAGCTCCACCCACTCTTAAGTCTTATATAACACTTAACAGTGTTGTTATATGACAGTGTTGGATGAAGTATTCTGAAAAGCCCCGCCCTCTTCCACATCATGTCAAACAGTCCAGTATTTTCACAGCAAGGAATGCTGGGTAATCTTGTAGAAATGATGTGTTTGTATGTTTATGACGCCATCATTTCCTTTGGTAATAATAATAATACACTGGTGTTACTTTTAACACTGTATTTTAACACTGTTGAAATGCTAATGTGACACCCAGTTTTGTTGAATATTAAACACTGGCTGGTGTTAAATTAACAAAAATATGGCTGTTAAAATTTAACACTTTCACAAATGTTATTTTAACACCAGAATGTGTGGACACATATAGACACTTTGTTGGTGTTGAAATAACACTGTGGGTGTTAAATTAACACTGACATTTTTGCTGTGTAAAACTGTGTAAAAAGCATAAGCAAACAAGTAACAATTAAGACCACAGAGCCAGTGATTAGCTAAGGAATTGTAGTGCAATAAAAAGAACACTTTACTTTTCAGAACATGTTTATATATGCTGTTATTCTTCAGTAATTTTCCAGTAGTTTTACCTTGACTTGAGTGTTATCATTCAATCATCTTCTGTGAACTTCTGGTGTCTGAAGAATTGACTAATCCTCTTGCTCTGGGGCGCTGGTGTCTAGTTCTGGTCCCAGAGGGCCACAGTTCTGCATGTTTTAGATTGTTTTTTCTGCTTTGACACCAATGATTTAAACGAATGAGTGATGTCCATGCTTCTGTAGAACTCAAAGACCCGCTGAAAAACAGGGGGACATCTAAAACATTCAGAGGGCCTCCAGGAACCGAATTGGACACCACTCTGTCGCTACAGTCAACAAATCAACACCGAAAAAGCACAATTTAAGGGATTGTGTTTGCCTTAGTGTAAAACTGACTGGGTATCAGACATTGCATTGCAGGTTTTGGAAAGCGGAAATTTGACATCTCCTCTGTTAAAAATTGTTGTTTTTTTCTAGTTTGTTTATCTCTATTCTGAGCAAGGCAAACAAGAACCCAAACAACTCTTCATTGTGAGGCATGTAGTATAATCTGCATGTGAATCTGTTTGTGGTAGGATGCTCTTTGTTTGATATAGAGCTGGAGAGTGGTACAGTAAAAAGAATTTGCAGGCTGAAGTAATGGAAATTTCTGCATGATTATGGACTACATTCCTGCAAATGAAGCTGGCAATTTCAATATTGATGGTATTTTTAGTACAACTATTAGAAAAGCATTGGATTGGCCCCAGATTTACACTGCAGCAACAAAATGACCTAAAATACACAGCTAAATGTCATTATAGCATCTTTATGTTAACGAATAACAGCATAGCCAAGTAACTCAAAAGACAAAAACTCACATCATCAAGAAAAAAAGACAAAATCTCACAAATTATACAATCTTTTTTAGCCACACATTGTATCGTAGTAAAAGTGCATAAGATTTACCTCTAAGTATTAAAATAGTACATCACACAAAAATCCCATTACAAATAAAATCATACTGTATGAGATTAAAAACACTCATTAACGCTGCTCAGTCTTGTTACAGTGAATAAAAACATTGCTAAAAACAAAAAATGGAGTGGAGAGTAAGAATGTGAGAACAACTCAAAATAAGAAATGCGTGAGCAACTTTGTAGTGTCGAATAACTCAAAACCTTTGGTGTTTTAAAAATTAAAGGAGGATGTTATACAAAATCAACTTTTTTTGAGCTTAAAATATTTTAGTATCATTCCCTCATCAAAAAAACATACCCAGAGTGGCTTCGACTCATTCATGCACGTTTGAGAAATCCTTGAAACCATGGGGAGCTGCATAAACGAATGCTGGTACAAAGCACCACCTATTTGTACAAAGCTCCTCCCCAGAGCTCAGTCTGCAGCCGAGCTCCCGCCACACTGAGCATTGTTGTGAAAACGTGCTGAAGTGGGAGTGTCAGAAGTGGTAGGAGGTTCTTAAGGAAACAGAGGCCAATTTCAACGTGTTTTGTTTAGACAGACTATGATGCATAGGCCTGTCACAATAACAAATTTTACTGGACGATAAATTGTCTCAGAAATTATTGCGATAAACAATAATATTGTTGAAGACCAGTTTGAACTAATATAATGATATAAACCCCATGTTTGCAGAAGTCCCAAGGTGCCACCAGCTGTATGAAGGCGTCAGAAAACTGAAGACGCTGCTTTGGCTAAATGTCTGTTCACAGGCTTTCACGCTACCATGCACCTGGGAAATACCTGACACCAGAGTTCACTCCTCTCCACGCTAACAAGTAAAGAAGAGGGAGACACAAAAAAATTATCTTCCTCAATTTAATTTATCATACGATGTACTGATTGATTGTTTATTGTGACAGGCCTAATGATGCAAAATCAAATTGTTTTTGATATATACAGCATTTTCAGAACAATGGAAGTTACTGTTAGTTCTTTCCAAAACTGTACAGTTAATGAACAGATGCTGAATTCATGTCTGTAAAAACATTTTTTTAGTTTACATTTATTTTTTATTAATCCCTTGCCTGAAACGTTTGCACAGTGTCGTTTTGTACAGCATTAAAACCAGTATTTAAACAGCACAGTTATTATTTCCATGTCTCCCAGTGGCTCTGCAGTGAAGAGCAGCTCAAGCCTCCACCCCCTTTTCTCACTCCTCCACCTCACAGCAAACCTTTCAATAAAAAAAATAAACTGGGCTGGAAACTTTCCTCTGAGCTCAAACAAGCAAGGAAGTTCGAATAAACTCTCCTCTTCCTTGCCTCCTGGTGAGCCACCTGATAAATGATTAAGGAGTTCCCTCCTGCTTCGAGTCACAGTTGTGACTCATTGTCATTACTACTCGTATGCTAAGCAGACTTCCCTGTAATTTCCCCCCCATCTCTGCTCCTCCCTTCCGCACCCCCTCTCTTCCTCCTCCATCACTGAGTTTTGACTCCAGCCAATCACAGCGCAGAGGATGTGGCACCAACTTCTCCTCCTCCCCCTCCCATCGCCACACAAACCCAATGAGCTTACTGAAAGTGGGCGGGGCCAGCCCCCTCTTTCCTCTTCTTCTTGCTGTCTCACTCACTCGTGCTTCCTGGCTTCACTCTCACGCGCAGAGAAAGAAAAGTCTTACACCGGGGACTGGACTTAGATTACATGTCTGCGTTTTAACCGTATAAAACAAGTCCAGAGCTGCTAGTTGTTTATTTTTGAATTATTTTTTTAAAACTTTTTTTTTTTTTTTTTTGAAGTTTGGAGTTATTTTCCGCATCTTTACGTGAAGGAGTGTGTGTGCGCGCGCGTTTGTGTGTGTGCTGCATGAGTGTGTGAGAGGGAACAAGGACCATAATGATCGCAGCCCAGCTACTTGCCTATTACTTCACTGAGCTGAAGGATGATCAGGTTAAAAAGGTGAGTGTTGTCTTTAACCTGCTGAGGATGATGATGTTGTGTGTGTGAGACAGATGAGGCATGGGAAGGACCACATGTGGGTTTGATTAGAGGTCACTGACTTGAGATGAGTTGCCTCCATCCATCACAGCACCAGTGAGTAAATAACTCCTGTAAATGTAAGATTGTTCCGGGAAGTGATGAAAAACGTTCAGTCATTTTGAGAAAAGAGAGTTCGGGTGTCCCGGTTCTGAATCAGCCTGGCTTTAAAGTGAGACGTGACCAACTGCACAGGCGCGTGAGTTTAGTGTAGTAAGAGTATGACTGGTGCCATGATGTAAGGTTTAAGGGGTGTGACGAAGAGGAGGAGAAAGAGAGAGGAAGTGAGTGATGAGGCTCGAGTAGTCATGAATGGATAGAGTAACTTCAGGGGTCACTGAGTTTTCTTGTTTTCAACACTTTTATTCCCTCTGTCTGTCCCTCTTTTTTTAGGGTGACAAGTGGCATGAGAATCTATCAGGTGTTGTCAAATTTACTGTAGCTTTTGTCAGGTTACACTTCACTTCGATGGTTGAGGAGTCTTAAAACCATCTCTGCTGGTGAAACTTCCCGGCTCGTTAGACGTGTAAAAACCATTTAAAACTCCAGGTCTGTGCAAATTCTAAATCGGTAAGCTAACTTAGAAATTCAAGCTCTGTTGAGATGTCCTTCAGTTTTGACATTGCACAGAACATAAGAAAAAAAAAATAGATCAAATAGCCTAAAAATAGAATGACAACTGGGGTGGCAATATTTATTTCCAGTTGCCACTCCGTTCCCCCCACTAGAAGTGCCCCTGCTCAGCAGAGGTCAGCAAAGGAAGAAGAGGGAAACCTACTAAGAGGCATGAAATAAATTATTCATACCAATAATTGTCCACTGACTATTCTCATCAGCAGTTCCAGTAATGTGTACCGTTCCCACCCCCACCCTTCAGACTTTGATTAATTTTAAACTATTATGTCATTTAATCAACTTTATTTTTTAAAACACAAAGTGTTGTACAAAGATGAGACTTAAACAGAAACAATAAAACTAATATCACATGAAAAGGTAATGATAGTAGAGGCATAAAATTACATCAATCCACATCAATATATCGATTAAGTGATTAATGATTCAATTACATCAAGGCAAAACAAAAACATTGATCCATAAATGCCCAATGAGGATCAATGCCATATGTCTACCTAACACAATGATTGATTGTGTTAGATGTAGGGGCAGATTTCCTTCATTTTGGGAGATCGGTAAGGTCGATGGAAAAGATCGGCTTCTCATCTACCTCCACAAAGTTTGAAAATCAACTACCTAATGTCCAGTTAGAACAAGTTTGTATTGTTTCAAGGGTTTTGTTCAAAGCTTTTTAATAAAATAAGTTTGGACATTGAAGGAGTCTTGTGACCATGCAACACCTTACAGTGTCAGCTATTTAAAGATTTGAATTGGCAGGTCAGGTCAATGATATCGTATCAATTGCTGTGAATCGAATCAAAATTGTATCACGACTTGTTTTATCAAGAAACATTGTATCCTCATCCAAAAAAAGTGATTTACACCCTTATGTGTTTTTGAATATATAAGGGAGATAGAGGAAGACACAACTTATTTATATTTTAATTAATTACAAATAAACCTCAAGCAGAGAATTCCAGGAATGAGACAGTTCCTGGTGGCAGATTGTGTCAAAACTATGATTGTCAGAGAGTCTTTTTTAGACTCAAGCCTATCAGTCAGCAGCCAGAGTAAGGCCACTTGTCTGATCATGACTGCAAGGTCACATCACTTAGAGGTCACTGCAGATATGCACTACATTATAATTCTGTTGCAGAAAACCTTTCAGCAAAACTTTTTTTTCTCCATGACAATCTAAAAGAAGAATTG
Source organism: Anablepsoides cearensis (assembly GCA_032275365.1). Lineage (NCBI taxonomy): Eukaryota > Metazoa > Chordata > Actinopteri > Cyprinodontiformes > Rivulidae > Anablepsoides > Anablepsoides cearensis. Next base: position 11,623,651 of record JAUBOC010000043.1, read on the forward strand.
TGGAGCTAAGGGGATGATTCATGTCATTTTAAAGGATGAGTTTGAAAAAGGTTAATATCTTACTTATTTTGAGTTTAGAGTTTAGTTTTGATCAGATTGACAAGTTAACAAATATATAGGGTCAATAGGACAAAGTGGACTGCTGCTGTTTTAAACAGCTCCAATTGTTACAATTCTATAGTGTTTCATGCAAATGTTATTTTATAAACTTTTACACTGTTGTCAACTTCTTATTAAGCTGTTATTCCAGCAGAAACATGATATTCACTCAGGAGGTGTTTAAGGCTGCGGTAGTGCTACAGCTAGCTGCTGTTGCTGTTATTTGTGTCTGTAAATACCATAAAATTTGGTGTAATGTGAAACTGGCAGCAATGTATATTATTGTTTGTCAGACCCACTTTAACAGTTCTGAGAATGTAACTGTTTTAAAATGACATCACTTGTCTTTGGTCTTGGTCCTTCTTGGACTACCTGTTAGGTCACCTGTCCAGTCAGAATTAAAAACTTGTTTTTCTCCTAAATGAGGTCATTCAAAAAGCTATAGGATGATAGGATCCTATAGATATAGGATTAATATTTCTGCCTAACCACATCAGGAGATGTGAACTGTCACTTTAGGCGTACAAATGAGAAGTGTTGCTTAAATGCTTAGATTATTTCTGCTCTGAGAACTATAGATCATGAATGTGTATTCTTCGAGGTTTCTCAGATTAGTGAGACTGCTCACATAAAACTCACCGGACCAGTTTGAGTTGCTTTCACAGCCTTATGTCTGCCTGTCTGTTGGGGTGGGTGGGGCTGAACATGAGCTCCTCTCAGTCTCACTTCCTGGTACTGAATGTCATAAAACCATGTTGTGCAAACGAACCTCAACTTGTAAAGTTGAAGTTAGTCAAGGTTAAAATTCTTCCCCGGTCCACTTCAGCCACTGTTGTGCTTCCTTGTTTTGTCTGAGCCTGAAATCTTTGCGAGGCCGTTACCCCTACACGTGCTTTCAGAGACGCGTACAAAAGACGCCAGAGACCCTTTTGTTGTCGTCTCGCAATGATGTCGCGTATCTAGAGTTTCAGCACCCGGGGCTTTTCTTCTTCCTGTAGGAGTGGAAAAATTTGTTTCCTTCCTCTCTTGTATTGTCTGAACATAGTTGCCCTGGGTTTAGTAGGATTGCTTCTCTCTTTTTCCACAACACAAGGCTACAAAGTCTCCAGTCTGTAAAGGTAAAAGACTCATCTGCAGCCTGGACCTGCTGTGATTCAACACATCTCCCTCCCCTTTTTGCTCCGGCTCTCTTCCTCTTCCTGCATCCCTAAAATAGGCCAGCTTTGGATCATGTGACTACAGGTGACAGAGAAGGCTTACATCCACACGCTTCCACACAAAGACAGGTGTGCAGCTATGGGGGTTTTAGTGAACAAGGATTTGTCTGGACCCCCTTTAGTTGAGAATGTGTATTTAAAGCTTAGTAAAAGAGTTTTCATTCTGTCACATCAGCTTTGCTGCAATGTCCTTGACTAACTTCCTGATTCACTCTTACTTCCCATCTAAAGCAGACTTGATGTCTGCACGAGTCTGCATGCTGTTGGAATAGGGTACGTGCAGGAGGTGGCGGTGTAGAGGTCAGTATTTTTCCACATGGTGTTGCTGCGCGCGTGTGTGTGTGTGTGTGTGTGTGTACATGCACTGCATAGTGGTGCCTGTACACACGGAGAGGAGGAGAGCAGGGCATTGTTGGGAGAAGGAATGCAAACAGAAAGGAGAAGGAGGCGGGAGTAGAGCGTGATCTCTTTGAATTGTAAATCAGACTCCAAATTGTGTCAGAGGTGAGCTGAGGGCTCAGCGTGACCTTTTTACGATAGAAATCGTGCTCGCAGACAACAGACGGCCTCTGGGAATGTCACCTTGCTCATCAGAGGATGAAAAACTAAAAGATTTTAACAAATTCTCAGGGTCTTTCCAAGTTTTTTGGCTGCTTTTTTCACTTTCAGTTCAAGTATTTGTGCCTGACCACGACAGCTATTATGTAGTTAGAGCTTAAAAAAAGACAAGGACATGGATCCTGAAAACATATTTGAAAAATATTATCAGGAAGTCTGGCTTCTTAGAAGCAAAATCTAACAAAATGTAGTATGACCAAAGGCCTTTGCATAATACTGCAGGTCATATAAAATGCTGCCCTGTCATGATAAAGTGATTTGCATGAACACCAGTGAGATTTGCTGAGTCAGAGAGGCTTTCTGTCCTGAAGCAGGAACTGAATTCAGTCTTAGTGGTTTTCTAATTGTTCCATATAAAATCAGCTGCTTCCTTAAAGGTATCCCTGATTAGTTGTAACATTAGACTTTATAAACATGATAAACATGTTTTAACTGTAAAATAAAGACTGTAAAAATACTGTAGACTGTTTAGTTTTTATAATTTTTAAACTAAAAGTTTAATATTACACGGGCGGGGCCATTTTATTTATACGCAAAGCATTCTGGGTAAATGATGACGTCAACTAGGTCATTACAAGGCTGCTAGCAGCTATATCCATCCTGAAGGTTAATCCTGGACAATATTTGAGGATCGTCTCTATTAAATAAAACCTGAGAAAGTTGACAGAGAGAAGGTAGAAACCACTCAGCCTGCAGCTGAAAATATGGATGGAGGACAACAGAGCTGCTTCATGGA
>JAUBOC010000043.1:11636770-11653136 GCA_032275365.1 Anablepsoides cearensis
TTTGACTTAATTTGAGTCAAATTTTCAGGCTAACAAGACGAATAATCTTACACATTCTGAAAACAAGATTAATATTCTGACACAATCAGTCTCAAAACAAGATCAAAAAGACTTTTTTTTGGCTGGATATAAGATTTTAAACTTTGTTAGAGAGACATTTTTTGCAGTGTGGAAGCTGAGAGGAAGGTCAGTGTGTTGGAGGAGAGGGTGACTGAGATTCATTTTGAGTCAACAGATTTTAAAGCTTCAGTCTGAACCTAACTCTTGAACTCCAGCAGACGCTAATCCAGTTTATTTGTCGGACTTCTTCAGACCAAGAAACTCAGAATAGTTGAACTGTTTCAACCTCTTCTTATCACCGTTTTCAGTGTTTTCTTATTCCATCAGTCAATATTTAGTTATTTTCAGCCTGTGTGCGACACTTCAGTTCACCTCATATAAAACCAGTAAATTTATAAACAAGCTAAACTATCAGTTATGAGAATTTATTTTTATTTACACCCCCCCCCAGTTGTTCGATCACATTGTGCACTGCATCAGTGACTTCCTGGACTACATGGGGATGAAGAATGCTCGTCTTCCTCTGGGCTTCACCTTCTCCTTTCCATGTCTGCAGACCAGTCTGGATGCTGTGAGTCTGCCTCCATAGTTGACCTGCTGATTCTACAGAGGATTGTTTTCAGTTTATGACTCTGTGTGTGTGTGTGTGTGTGTGTGTGTGTGTGCAGGGTATCTTAGTGACATGGACCAAAGGCTTCAAGGCGACAGACTGTGAAGGAGAGGATGTGGTGGGACTTCTGAGGGAGGCTATTAAAAGAAGAGAGGTATGTCACGTTCTTCAGTTATTAATAGTTCTGTGCAGGAGGAAAAATCCTATTCTGTGTGTATTTGAAGGAGTTTGACCTGGATGTGGTGGCCATAGTCAATGACACCGTGGGAACCTTGATGACGTGCGCTTACGAAGAGCCCACCTGTGAGGTCGGACTCATCGCTGGTCAGTTTTGCTTTGTTTTCATTCTGAACAGGGAAGGTCGGCGTCCCTGCGCTCTGCTCACCTAACGCTCGCCTCTGATGAACAGGAACCGGCAGCAACGCGTGCTACATGGAGGAGATGAGGAACATTGAGATGGTGGAGGGAGATGAGGGCCGGATGTGTGTCAACATGGAGTGGGGGGCTTTTGGGGACAACGGATGTCTGGACGACATCAGGACGGAGTACGATCGGGCTGTGGACGACCTCTCTCTCAATCCGGGAAAACAGAGGTGCCGAGTAACGAGAAAATAAATCAAATGTTCTGGATTCAGATCTTCATGTTGTAATAATAAAAGCTTCATGTATGATTTACCCTTTCATGTTTTTTTAATTGTAGATATGAGAAAATGTGCAGCGGCATGTACCTCGGGGAAATTGTGCGGAACATCCTGATAGACATGACCAAGAGAGGCTTCCTGTTCAGAGGACAGATTTCTGAAACTCTGAAGACCAGAAGCATCTTTGAAACAAAGTTCCTCTCACAGATAGAAAGGTAACCTGTGTGATTCTGGATCAGCGTGTTGCTGTAGCAAGAAATGAAAACTTTTTCGCTTTTTATCTAAAAATCTTTGACGAGAAAGTCGTTTATTAATGAACCTCCTGGAACTCTTTTGTTTTTGTCTCCAGTGACAGACTGGCTTTGCTGCAGGTCAGAGCCATCCTGCAACACTTGGGGCTGGACAGCACCTGTGATGACAGTATCATTGTAAAAGAGGTAAAGGAACCAGAAATTAACGGGACTAATGAATGTTATTTTATGGTTGCTGGTTCAATCACATTGTTTTTCTATTGTTTTTCCATACATTTGTTTTAAACTTGACTAAGTTTTAGTCATTCATATCATATCTTTTGTAACTTTTATACTTTTCAGCAGCTTTATTTACAAATATTTGCTGGCCCTTTATACATTATACATTAAGATCTCTTCAGTTCCTTTATTGACATCTGCTTTAGTATACCTGCTCTATTAACTTACTTCACCTGTTACTTTTAGCTTTTAGTCAATGTTCTGCTACTTTTAGCTTTCAGCTAACATTTTGATACTTCCATCATTTCACTGCTACTTTCCTGTTTATAGCTTTTAGTTAAAATTCTGCTACCTTGGATTTTCACCATATATTTTGCTGCTTTTTGTAGCAGTTTTCTACTTGTAATTATTTGCCAGCTTTCTGCTATGTTTAGCTTTAACAAGCGTTCTGCGGTTTTAGTTGCTTTAGTTATTGTTTTGCTACTTTTTGTTTTTTAGTTTGAATCCTGCTCATTTTGGCTATTAGCTATTATTCCTTTTTTTTAGCTTTAACAACTAAGTCTCAGATTCGTCTATAAATTTCAACAAAGTCACTGAGCACTTAGTGTTTTATGTCAGAAAATTCAGTTTCTCTAGTTTTTACATTCCTCCTGATCAAATCTCCATGTTATTCATGATGAAGCCAGTTCAGTCTGTATCTGAATCAGAACTCTGTTCTGATTCTTTATCATCGTCTTGTGAAAGAGCAGAAAGTGTTCAGGAGGCCAGTTGCGACAGATTTGTTAAGAGTCGTGTTTATTTTCCAACTTTAGAGAATGAGGCTGATTTTCTGTTTGTGTAAACCGAGTTAACTCCGTGTCGAGCCAGTCTGCTACGTGTTGCAATATTGATAAAGGTTTTCATTGTCAGGTGTGTGGAACGGTGTCGCATCGTGCTGCTCAGCTGTGTGGCGCAGGAATGGCAGCTGTTGTGGATAAGATAAGAGAAAACCGAGGACTGGAGCACCTGAACGTCACTGTGGCCGTAGATGGAACTCTGTACAAATTACATCCACAGTAAGTTTCGTTCAGCAGTCATACAGCTTACAAAAATATTACTATGAGATTATTTGAATTTAAATGACTTGTTTCAGACTTCATTAGTAAGTATGATAGAAAACTTTTATTTTCTTTATTCCTCATTATCAACTCCTAATGTCAGAACTTCTCAGAGTTTGTCTAAAAACACATTTGGCTGTCTAAGTTCCAACTTCCAGCAGTTTCATAGTTTTTATTTTACTAACTTCCAAAATGGAATGGAAACCTTATGCTTCAGAGAACACGCTTGTTGTCATCTTCAGTGTAAAATAATCTGCTTGTGTCTCCTTAAGTTTCCTCTTTTAGTTTCAGTCTTCAGAAATATTATTTACTCGTTTATCCTCTTATTCATTCATTAAAACATGAAGAAAAGATCTATATACAATTAAAAACAAAACACAGTTTATAAATGAAAGGAAAGGAAGCAGAAGGAAGACAAATATTTTATAACGTGGCAGAGGACCAGACATCTTTTCAGGGTTTGTTTGGGTCTCAGTTTGACGTCAAAGATCCACTTCTTAAGCTGAATGCATAAACATTGGACGGATACTGATTTGGTCTCTAGTCCACCACTCCACAAAGGTTTCTGAAAATCATCTCTGCACATTTTGTGCATTTCTTTTGACAGACAAGACAAAAACATCTGCAATAACATAACCCTAGCAGAGGTCATGGAAGCATCAGGCATGTTAATAGCATACGCTTGGTGCACAGTCAGTCATGTTAAATCACGTTTTTGCAAAGTCACTGTAGAACCAGACCTGTTAGTTGCACAATAGAAGAGCAATAATGGGGGTGTGAGTGAATATTCAAGCTGTTCAGCCTGTTAAACATGTAACAGCTACGTTTTCAGTTCTGATCACATTTTTCTGATTTAAAACTAAAATAGCTAACCCTTATCTAACCCCATGCTGTCAAATTACTACTATATTATATATTTTTTTATTTCTTTGTCTAAATGTCTGTAAAATCTCTTGTCCCCGCCTAGTTTCTCCCAGATCATGCACAAGACCGTTGCTGAGCTGGCTCCTCAGTGCACCGTCAACTTCCTGCTGTCAGAGGACGGCAGCGGGAAAGGAGCCGCTCTCATCACCGCTGTGGGCTGTCGCCTCAGGAAGCAGGAGCTCAGCAGTAAATAATAAAACCCGAACACGTCCTGCCTCACCGCTCTCACCCCGTGACTCCCAGCCGACGTCATAATATTTCCACAGATTGTGTCATTTCCCTCCAAATCAAGCTACGACACTCCAGTAGCTGCTTTAGCTCCAGACTACCAGGGACAAATACTGGGAGAGATTTCTCTGTTGTGTAGTTAGATTATTTTGAATTATCCTGTATGTAACAGCACCCAGACTCTTTGTGGTGTTGTGACTTTGTTTTTTTAAGTTAATCTTATAAGTATGACAGAAAAATACAAATAACCAGAAAAACTCACACACTCCTGTAACGCTCCTCTGTCGCCATCTGGTGGAATCCTCTGGTTACTGCAGTCTTGTAACAAGAACGAGCCAGAACGTGTTTTAAACCAAAGGCTGTCTGCTGTAGACGTCACACTGTTTGTACAGGAAAACTTTAAAAAAGGGATTTGAATGTGTACTGATATAAAAGTAATATTTCCTTTTTGTGCTGAGGGTTATAATATCTTACCCAGATTTAATGCAATATGTTATACATTATTGTTATTTATTTTGTTTTTTTTATGTTGGGGGATGTGAATGAATATTACTATTATTGTTAGCATGCACTCAGAAGAAGCCACTGGCAACAATCTCTGTGATCAGAGGAGCTGCGTCGGCATACATTTGCTGTTTTGATGTTTTTACTGAACGTGCTAATCTGGTTTCATCTATGACAGCAATCTGTTTTCTTTTTATCTGTAACATAGTATTGAACTATGTTGTGCTGTTGATACTAATCACAGCTGTTGAGAAATGGCTGTCGTCTTCTGGTTCTTTAGGTTCTCACATCCTTCACTTTAAGAGTCTTCATTTATTTAGTTTTAATTAATTCAAAGCAAACAGTCATAGTGTTGGTCATCACACACAAACACACACATAATGTGAATTTGCCATCTTCTGTATTGGTGTAGAGGCTGGTCCTTTTTGATCAAATGTAAAGTTACTGTAGAAGGAAAATGTATTTTCCGAGGTCAGAACAGAATAACTGGTGTGTTGGTGAATGATAAATGTTTTATCATGTTAGAGGTTTTAACTAAAACACAGCAAACTCTCCTGACTGACAGCTTTTTTTAAATTAGAGCTTTTTTTTTGATGTCCTGAAGGTGTCCTTTCACCTTTTCCCCAAAAAAGGTTTAGCATACAAACATTTAGATCAACCAAAACTCTTACAAATTTCGTTGCACCTTTGTTCTCGAACCCCAGATGTGTTTTAAACGCTGTCGGTTTGTCACTCAATAAAATCCAACCTGTGTCCATCTGATGTTGGAGTTGTTTATTTAAGAATTTTAGATGAATGTTATGTTTAGCTGCATTTCTGTAACTCCAAAGTTCCTCCGACTTCTGAGAGGAATTAATGTAAAATAAGTTTATTTTAAAAGGCTCAACATAAACACTATTTCTGATAACACCAAAATAAGCAATAAGAAAAGTAATTTGCTGCTGTTTGGGAATTTTTGTAAAACAAAATATAAAAATGAATTACTTTTAGCTTTGGCGACTTCTTAAAATGTTTGACCAGTGTGTCGTGTTTGATGAGGCCACTGGAGGCAACCAATCAGAGCTGGACTTCTTTTAGTAAACCACAATGTGTTTGGTGCTGCTTGTAAAGTAAATACAAGCGTTTTGTTGTTTTTAACACTGACATTTTATTACTATTCATAAAAAAAACAATACTGACTGAATGAAGATCACAATAAAAAAAAATCTGTCTAAATTTGTGCCGATAACTACAAATGTTTTCCAGTGTTTTATCATACAAGTCAAAATCATAACACACCCATGTTACAGTGTTTAAAACAGCACAGGTTCAATGTATACAGCTTTACTTATTAGTGGTACTTAAGTGAAATATTAAACTCCAATGTAAGCGAACCATAACGTGAACTCACAATGCATAATAAACTATCATTAATGCACATCGTGTGACATAAATGTGAAACTAAGAGTAAAAAATACATCCAAATGAGACAATAATCCAGACCATTAATTTTTTTATATCTATTTTGTCATTTAGAATAAAACAGCAGAAATTAGAGGGTCTGTCCTCACTGATGGTGACTTTTTTCTTCTATACAAAAAAACTGTAGGTCTGTAGCTGCTGAAACATTTTTTTTAAGTATTTTGTATCGTAACAAATCAACCTTTCAGATAACAAGCATTAATTATTACTATTGAATTTCAACACAAAAGAAAGTATTAATACAATAAATTACACAAACACTGGCAGACTGTTTAAGCAGAAAACACCTGACTTTTTTAAAGCTCGACGCTGGACTCTTTTACTCTGCGTTTCAGAAAACCTTTGATTTCTAAATAAAATTCAAATGTGAAAATTATCCAGAAAACAGACAGACGTGCAGCAGAGATTAAAAACAAAAAAGCTTCATATTCAGACTTTCTCAGTAGCAGCATAATATACAGTATCATAATCTGTTGCTTTTTTCCCCTTTAATATATAAACAGTATTTTCACAGCTATAAACATTCAAATAAACACTGGTTTGATGGCAGCACTGTTTTTAATTTGAATGATGCTCTCTTGTCTTTGTGAATTTTTCAAGGTTCTTCAGTTTTGTGAAAAATATGTAACTAATTGTCCAAAAGATGGGTGTGCACGGTTGTTATTTTAGTTTTTTATTAGTTTGTTTCTTGTGATGAATAGATTAACTGTGTGTTGAGGGGATGCCATGTTTCTTGCACTTTGTCAGACAGAAAGAGTTAATGAGTAAATGAGAAAAACCTTCATTCTTTCAGTCAGATCTGTACAAATATCTCATTAACAATGTTACTGGTAACAAAGTCTAGAGCTCGTTCTTCCAGGACTTCCCTCTGCATAATTAAGTTTAAGTCTCTTATGGGCTGCAGGTCTTTGTTTGTCCAAACCGTCTGCAGTCTTTGTGCCGTCATTCTCATCAGGTTTCATCTCAAAAGTCAGGGCTGTTCTCTATGTACTTGGCAGCTGGGCGGATTTTATCCTCCATGTTTTTTGGCGGATGCGAGTTGTAAATGCTGGACGCGTGCTTTTTCCTCTGCAGGCAAGCGTCTCTCTCCACGTTGTTCGTTTTGATGGAGGCGTGCGTGAACGACATCTCGCTGCGGCGGCTGCGCGTCACCGTGACCCTGAAGGTGTTTGTGTGCTGCAGCTCCATCCTGTCCTCCTCTGACACTTTGACAAAGGGACACCAGGCGAAAGCGTGACGGAAACCTGCACGAAACCTAAAAACAGAGACAAACGAGTTCTGAACTTTGGAAGTTTAACCTTGTAAAAGGTTCATTTTTTAAACTGTTGCAGTGCTTTTAATAATAGTGAAATGTCTGTACCTTTGGTTTAGACAACAGTAAATAATTGGATTGTACATGGTTGAACTCATGGCCAACCAAAAAATGGCCAGATACACCTGAGAGAGAAGCAAACGATGAGTGAACAACAGATAATTAAAGTAAATAAAACTAACCGGTTGTTACTAACCTGCTGAATGTAATGCTGTTTATAAATGTCTCTGTTAAATGAGCCCAGAATGAAGTAAATATGGTAGGGCAGCCAACAGAGGGCAAAGGTCACCACCACAACCACCATCATCTTCACCACCTGCAGGATGAAGAATCAGATTTGTGTTTTTGTGGTAAAAGTTTTAATAAGAACCGTAACAAACAGATGAACCTTTCTTTTGGCTGTTATCTGGGTGTGGTAGTGGTCTGAGGCCTCTCCGGGGATGTGCCCGCCCCACAGGGAGCGACCAACCAAACTGTAGGTCACCAACATCACCAGCAGAGGGAGCAAGTAGATCAGGAGAATCACAGCGAACTGATAACTGCACAAACAGAATAATGAGAAGAAGTAAACATTATAGAAAAAAAAAATACTAACATTTTTCCTAACGTTACCTAAGCTGATGCGTTCCTCCGTAATCATCAGGCCAGTCCACCATGCAGACGGTTCTGGGGTAGTAAAATCTGGTCACGCTGTAGTAGCACTGAGGGAAGGCCAGCGAGAACGCCACCATCCAAATCACAGCGATCACCACTTTAGTGGAGGAAGAGGAGAGGCGAGGCTTCAAGGGGTGGATGATGGCCATGTACCTTAAAAACAAGAAAACTCATTAACCTTGCAGGAACCAGCTCCCGTCACTGTTTAAAGAACTGTTTACAGAGATGATAAAAGGTTGTTTTCTTTACTTCAAAAAAATCAATGTGATGTTTTAATCCTGGGCTTCAAACTAGTAATAGAGAATTAAATTCTTATTTGCCATAAAATCAATCATTGTTTAGGTTTGAAACATAAAAAGCAACATCACTGTGTGAAAGGACTTTTATTGTTATTATTATCATTATTATTGTTATGATGACTGATGTGTCGAGCTCACGTCAGTTTTAACCTAACCAGAATTAGAAACAGGTCAGTTATTACAGAAATAAAGATTTTTTTGTCTTTGTAGCTCCTGCCAGAGAAGCAGACACACAATCCAATAACCGTATTTATCTCAGGTCATAACAAAGAAGAGGTGTGTTTTTAAGATTGGTGGTGCGTGTCCACATCCAAATGAACAGAACGACCCCAAAGCTTCCCAGCAGCACATTTCAGTGTAACCAGATTATCTATATAATATTCCACACCTGCCTCAGATGTTTTACTTCTGGGATAAGTTCATTTGTGGTGTTGGTTATGGCCTGACTTTAACCCAGCTATGATGGAATTAAATCATAAAAATAGGATGAAAGAATACAAATTCTCAATAATAAATTCAATTCAATTAAAAATACTTCATTGATCCCAGAGGGGAATTAGATGTTGTAACTCATTTAACTAAAGAGTTATTGTAGATGCTGATGGCTGTGGGCAGGAAAGATCTTCTGCAGCGGTCTGTACAACGAAATTGAAAAAGCCTCTAACTGAAGACACTCTTTCTATGACAGTCTGATGAAGAGGATGGTCAGGGTTGTCCACAATGCTCCTGATTTTATGTAAAATCTTTCTTTGCACCATCATCTCCAAAGGTTCAATTAAATCAGAGCTGTCATCATTTTTTTGATTGTTGAGTTCAGGCTCTAAATTATTATTTTTGGAGCATCCCGTTGACCGTATGAAGGTTTTAGGAATAATAATGTGAAATCCTCCTTTGCATAAAAGTCTCATTTCTTGCTGAAGACCAACTTTAGGGCTTTTGTGATTAGTACAATTGTATAATTGGGTAGTTTGCATGATATTAAATCAAATGCAGTCCTAAGATTTGATTATTATTCTGATTTCTAATGGCCTCGCTCTTTAGCTTGTTTTGATTGATCTTAGTCACACGTTTCCTCAGCTCCTCGCTCTCCTAAAAGGTTAAAATGATTGTAGCATCAGTGTAGGAGCGGAAGAGAATTGCCTCCATTGTTCTGCTTTGAATCAGTTTATTGCAGCTGATTTGTCAGAACTGATTGCTTTCAGAGAAATCTGGAAGAAGAGAACCTGCCCTGGATTCTACTGGAACAAAATGATCGTGGAATGAGCAGCTTTTCCATCTGAGCTGACCTCTGCACGTATTTATTTTATCATCTGTCCCAGAACCCAGTGGTTTGCGGCAAACCGACAGTGTGCCGAATATAAATATGAATTAATAAGAGCTCTGCAGTGAGTGAAAAATATCCTTCAACAATGCTTCTTGGAAATTTCCCCTTTCAATGGAGCCACATTTGTAAGGAACATGCATTTGTGGGATGAGCAGTGGAGCATATGTGGGTTGCACACATGAAATAATATAGCTAAGAAGCGTTGTTGCAACAAAGAAATAATTTACCAAACACAAATATCCTTACTCTTTGTGGTGAGTATATCAGTAAAATCTATGTTGTATGTTTCAGTTTGCCATATTTGTGCTTGAAAAAAGCCAGCTATAAAACTAGATTTGGAAAAAGAAGTCCTCAAGCATTTTTTGAAATCAATCAAAATATCCTGTCCTTCTTAACCTCCAGGTAAATGTTGTGTTTCTGAGCTGCAGCTGGTGCCTGTGTGTTGTGGCTCCATCAATAACGATGGAGCCACAACATTTAGGATTAGCAAGAAATCATAAACAGAAACACAAATATTGTTTTTGAGCAATCATCAAACCAAGGATTAAGTCCCAAAGTATGTGGAGTGTTTAGGTTAAAATGTTTGCAACATTTACATTTGGTCAAAATATAAATCAATGTTTCATTTATGGGTGGTTTCAATGAAATATCTGAAATATAATCTTAAATATTTTTTAACGCCCTTTGTTGAGCAGTAGCAACAAAAAAAAAACGTGATTTAGAGCAGAAAAACCTTTTTTTGTCATTTTCCCTGCAAAAGTTTTTTTTCTTTCCAGCTGGTAAATTTTAATATTGAAATATTGCTTGAGCATTCATCTTTATAATGTCATCAGAATTTCTCATTAGAATAACCTAAAAATAGGATTCAGACCAAATTTCAACGAGTTATCCTGATCAGGAACACAAATCAAGCCATAACTGCTCATCAGAATGATCCAGGTATCAAAATGTAGCTTCAAAAGCAGAAATCTGAAAATAAGCTTTGGTCATTTTGATCAAATTTGACTTAATCCTCAGTTTGATGTGATGGGTCACAATTTTTAACATCAAATCTACTCCCTCTGAATAAGACAATCCATATTAAAGGAATGGTAAAGGATGATTGTAAATGTTAGCTTTGTAGGAGATCTAGTAGAGTGCTGAGTGAATGGGTAAATGAGGACATAGATTGTAGTGTGAAGCTCTTTGAGTACCCTGGTTGGGTAGAAAGGTGCTATACTAGTATAGTCCATTTATCATTAGGATGCAGGGTGTCAGGGGGTGATATGTATAATAATTTTTAAATATAAATTTATGACAAGGACATGTTTTAATAAATTGGGTAGTGGCCACACTTTTCCAATTAAAAATAAATAAAACAATTAAGAATACCTGTGTATCAGAAGGTTGCTGCATCTATATGATTGCAGGAAATATGTATTCTGTTGTTTCCACAGCCAGTGAGCAAACAGAATCTCATCAATGCAAACTGTATTCCAGCGATGGTAAATTAGACAAGACAGTTAATGTAAACTTGTAACGAAGTGCGCGGAGTACACTCAGCAGAGATTAATTACACATTGACCATTCATGCTGCAGTGAGCGTTCATAACATCCGTGTGTGTTGACCCATATTTCCTTCATGTGTGCACGGAGGAACAAATGCTGCTGAGTTGTATTTTTAATCACGCTGCTGAGGTTTTGCAGGAAAATAATTTCACAAAGAGGTTAAAGTTGATCTGGCAAGATATCATGCAAGCTTTGTAAAAAATAGTCGCACACATTATTAAAATACAAAATATTCTAAAAGTTGTCCACATCATCAAAGACAAAACACAACATTAAGTGAATTTCTGAATTGATTATCCTCATTAACATTGTCTCAGATGCATTTATACATCATTATAGCCAATAAAAATACAAGCATCAGTTTAAATGAGCTTGGTGAGTTTTTAATTAGCTTCATATTCTGTTGTTCTCTCTAATTAAAGTTAAATCAATGCAACATAATAAACATAATTAAACATAATAAAAGAAGATCTTTAATAGAGTTTAGCTGTCTTTGCAAGAGCATCATCTTTGCTTAGAGAAACATATTATCAGACAAACAACAGTCTGAGCTGTCTTACCTGTCCACTGCTATGGCAGCCATGGAGTAAATGGATGAAAACATGGCCGTGATGGGGAAAAAGTTCTGAAATCTGCAGTAACCCAGACCAAAGTACCAGTCGTTGTGAAGGGCGTAGACAAAGTTAAAAAGGGTGTTAAAGGTGGCCATGGATACGTCAGAGAAGGCCAGGTTGACGATGAAATAGTTGGTTACAGTCCTCATGCGTCTGTGAGCCAGGATGATCCAGATCACCGTGACGTTCCCGGTGATGGACACCAGGATGATGAGGGAGTAGGCGATGGCCCAGAGAGCCACCTGACAGGAGAGGATTCAGTCAGCAAACAGTCCAGACATTAAAAATGTAAAATGTTTCTGCATCTCTAAACCGTCGGCGTATCTTTCTTTACATCTAATCAATTATTTAAAGTTTTAAGGTCACAGATAGTGCGCAAGATTCAATTCTCATTTTTATTTTAATCCGACAATTTTAATGGTCTTGAAAGGAGGCAGAGCTGAATAAGACCTAATAAAACCAACAGCAGCACATGAGGAGCAGGAGGTATAAACAGTAGAGACACGGAGGAGGAACAGCATAAGGCTGGCAAACAGCAGCATCAGACAAGAGGGACGTGAAACTATGGATTGTTTAAAACAGAGAGAGGGGGAGAGGAAGAGGAGCAGGGGAGGTGATGGGCGGATGAAATGCAGCTGTGGGGTTTACAGAAACAAGGGGAGCAAACCAAGTCGCCTCAAACATATTGAACACAGGAAAACATACAAATAAAAACAAAAATTAATGAGTGTTTTACTTTTTTCCCTTCTCTAACACACCTGATTCAGTCAGTGAATTACCTCTTCCAAGTTCTGCAGAAGCCTGATAATCATCTATTCATTCAAAGCAGATGTGTTGGAGCAGAGAAACAAGTAAAACATACAGGGCTGTGGACCTTGAGGACCAGAATTAAATAATTAGACTAACTCCAAATCATTATCAACTGTAGCTCTCGCTTTTATTATTTTCTGAAAGTTTCATTAAAATCAATCAGAGGGTTTGTGAAATATTTTGATAACAGACAAACAGGACTGATACTAGCTGTTAATGCTAAAGTTTTAGGCAAATACCTTGTGTACAGTGTAGCATTTAGATTATGTGTTGTGAATTACTCTCATCTACAGTAGCAGCAAATCTTAGCACAATATCAATAGAATTGAATGAACTGTAGAACTTTTTGGGCTTACTAAATTCAGTTGGCTGTGATAGCCATCTTGAATCAGGCTGGCTTTATAACTTGATCAGTTATAGATGCATTTCCAGCAATTACTTCCTGAAATTTTTTTTAAAATCCACTCAGTGGTTCTTATTTTGCTAACAATTGAGTTGACTCGAGTTAGTTAATGCCAACATTTTAATCAAAGTTCTTGAACAATCGGTTCATTCTCATTTTATGTGTTGGGGATCAGTCTCAACTACGACCACACCGAAA
Organism: Anablepsoides cearensis; assembly: GCA_032275365.1. Lineage (NCBI taxonomy): Eukaryota > Metazoa > Chordata > Actinopteri > Cyprinodontiformes > Rivulidae > Anablepsoides > Anablepsoides cearensis. Next base: position 11,649,928 of record JAUBOC010000043.1, read on the forward strand.
TTTGGCGCAGCATCTGCAAAACTAACTGAATTAGCGCAATTTTGGTGCTTTTTAATGTGAGTTGGCTGTGGCAGCCATCTTTAATCAGGGGGACTCCCAAAGTTAATCAGTTGCAGATGTACACCATTTGATTACTTTCTGACAGTTTCATTTGAGTGTGTTCAGTCTTTCAGGAGATATTTTGATAACGGACACAGGAACAGACGCAAAAATGGTAAAAACATTTTTGTAATAATAATAATAATAATAATAATAATAATAATAATAATAATAATAATAATAATAATAATAATAATAATAATCAGAAATACCTAAACTTACAAAAACAAATTCCGGAATACATTTCATTCACTCATTCATTCACTCTCGCTCTCAAACACGTTCTCACCTGCCAGTCGGGCTGCTGGAACTGGTTCCAGCTCGTCTCGTTTCCATCCTCCATCCAGTCGGAGGTGACAGAAAACGGGATCAAAGTGGCCTCCAGGTCTCGATCAACGTGCTGAACAAAACTGTCGGAGTCCATTCTGAGCCCCAGTTCACCTGCTGACACAAACTCCAGCTTTCACTCTGCTCCTGCTGTGCGTAAAGACGCAGCACGAGCTCCGTCAGAAAAAAACATTCTTCTTCAACAGTTTGGACATTTATTCCGTCTCTCGGTGTCACCAAAAGAAGAATACATTCACTAAAATATAGCTTAATTTGCTGAAATATAACTATAGTAGGCTATATCTTAAACTTATAGTGTTAAATATGGACTCATGCAGTCAAATGTTGTTATTCCAGTCAGCCAAGTTTGTAACAGTTTTCGAACATATTACTTAAATATAATGACAGGAAGTGGAAAATATAACAATTAGCCTCAGAATATTTTATGGCAGCAGGTGAATAAAGCATCTGTCTTACCTCTATCAGAACCTCAGATGTTCCGGTCCATCATGGCTGATTGTGTCCGAACAATAAAGTCCCGGACAACCAGAGGCAGCTCACAAATCCACGAAGACATCTCTCTTCCACAAACGCTCGCGCACTCCGTCTCTCCCTCTTCCTCTCTGCTGGAATGTGCGTAAGAAACGACCCGACGGGTTTTCACTCGCGCTCCGAAAGAGACGCGCAAACGTCGCGGCACGCGGCTGCGCGCACACCGCAACTCCGCGTCCAGGCGCAGAGGGAAGGAGAGATCCAAGGATGGAGAATAATAACTGAACCTGCGTTATCCCTGGTTTGAAAAAAAACGTGCAAAAAGCTTTAAAGGTGAAACTATAAATAAAAAGAGGAGAATACTTAATCTTATAAGTTCATAATTATGCGAAAGTTTATAGAGAATCGGTTACATTACATTGTAGTGAACTACTAAGCGAGTAAAAAACAACTTAATGTCTAAAGTGAACAAAGGTGATGCAAAAAGTAAGGACATGTGTGTTTGGTAGATTGTTTCTCTGTTGTAACATTGCTTCTTATTGGCAATAAATTTTACACTTTTGGAAAGCCTGTTAATTTATCTTTTAAATGGAGCCACATTTGAAAGACCTGTGCAGTGGTGGGCAGCACTAATCTAAAACTTAGTTCCACTAGCCCTAAAAAACTAACTCTAATAGGTACCCTAATTCTAAAGCACTAATGCACTAAAATAACATTCTTCAACAGACAACATGAGTCACATATTGCCATGTTGCTCTCTTAAGACTTATCATTGACATTCCACAGCTGTATTTGTGTTCAGATATTGTCACCTGGTGGATAAGTAACACACATATGAACAAAATGTGTGACAGCTTTCACTGTCAGTTATTAGCATTAACATTGATCACAAACATTTAAAGACCTCAGTTAGTGCTTCTAAATTTAGCCTATAAATTTAGCAAGTGCTAATACACTTATACGTTTTAAAATGAGCAAAATCCCTAAAGCACTAATCAGGAAATTAGTTCCCCTATTAGTGCTTTAGGGGAACTGTGCCCACCACTGCATTTGTGGGTTGTGGACATGAAAGATTTGCCAAATCTCTGCCAAACAGCTTATTTTGTTCTTATATTGACTGAAATATTGACTCTTGTTTTGAGCTTCTAGCACCCCCAGTCAGGTTCCTGGTATAAGATTGATTGCCAAGAAGATGTAGAAATTGTGTTATTTGCCTCTCACCCCCTCACTCACAGCTCTGACTGCCATGGACATAGTTACCTTCTGCACCTGCTTCCTCTGATGAGGTTTGGAGGTATTTAAGACCATTGATGAGATCCAGTCCTCACTGGAACTGTCTGGGATTTTGGTATGAAGCCTGCCCTAAACCCTGAACTTATCGTTGGGTTGAAGAACTCTCTGTGGACTTCCTGGATCTCTCGTCCTGTGCTGGTGTTTACCTGGATCTCCTCTGCTAACCACCAAACCTGAAAACACTAACAGCCAAACCAATCCACTTACCTCTCAGCCGTGCCACTCTCCTTTATGACTCACCTGAACCTGCAACAATCCTCCTTCCTGGTAACTCCTATCCAAGTCAGCCTCCTCAGCGATACTTAGCTTCACTATAAATCTGATTCACCCCCCTGTAATTAAATACACTTATAGCGCATGCACATTAACTTTTATTCCTGTTGTGGTTTCCTCCTCGTTGTTAGTCGACAAATCTTACTTTTATATACAAACCTTGAATGCTACAACAAAGAAATAACCTAATTTCTTTACTTTTTGTGTATATTAATTACCCAAATAAACAATACCCCACAATAAACTAAACTTTGGCAATGATGTAACAGACTAAAGAGTTTTGTTTTTGTGAAATTATCACACAATATGTCTCAAAACAGCCATCAAACCATTTCAGAGTTCTGGGTCATTTCAAGAAAGCATCCTTTTTCTAGATTAAACTTTCCTGTTACAGATAAGTAATATTTGTTTCTAGTTAATTTGGCATTTAAGCTCCTTTCATCCTGCATTGGAATGGTGATGTGATGATTATTTGCAGAGCTAATAAATAAATAGGTTACATTACCTTTTTTTCTGATCAAACTTTCATGTTGGTCATGATTTAAATAACATTCTCCACTGATATTTATTCATATTGGAGGCACAAACTTTTACAATTAGAGTGGGGAAAATAAGTATTTAGTCAGTCACCAATTGTGCAAGTTCTCCCACTTAAAAAGATGAGAGAGGTCTGTAATTGACATCATAGGTAGACCTCAACTATGAGAGACAAAATGTGAAAAAAA
>JAUBOC010000043.1:11674022-11694929 GCA_032275365.1 Anablepsoides cearensis
CACACACACACACACACACACACACACACACACACACACACACACACACACACACACACACACACACACACCACCTCAGGCCTGTTTTCTCCTCCAACTTGGATAAAACACTCAGAAGAGCTCAGAAACTGCACACTGATCACACATTCAAACTAAACCGTTCCCACCAACAAACCCCACTGATTGGCATCAAGAAGACAAGGATGTGTGATGAAGAAAAATGAGGTGCGACCAACACCTGTACCACGGCCTTTGTTTAATTGCCATTCAGATGCTTAAAGCCCAGATGAGGTTATTACATTAGTGCTAAAACCTGAGCAGTTTCAAACGTTTCATGTGATCAGTAGCTTTCAGCAGGAAAATGTTCTTTTAATGATATATTTTTCTCTGTACGATAAGCGATGAGCACACGCCTGTAATGAATCCAAACTCAACTCCCCACTGCACTTACAACTGTCATCAGGCAGACCACTGAGACCATTAGAGGCAGGAAAGCACTCACCCAAAAACATCTTCTCCTGTTGTTGGTCATTGTTAACTAGATTTAAGTATGAGTGAGAATATTGTAAAGCCTTTCAGTAAGAAATGTCTTTGCTGAATTACAGTTCTTTTTGGTTTCCTGTGACAACAGGAACAGGTAAATCTTGTTAAGCAACACAAAACCAGAATCATTTTTATTTCTCCAAAAGGCTGATTTGCTTTAACTGTTTCTCATTATGGCCATTTCCATGGCAATAAGTCCTTGTTATCTGAAGAATAGCAGATTTCCCCAAGGCCGGGGTGTTGAGATGTCTTCAGACTTTGTTGAAGAGACTGATGACCACAGTGGACATTAATGCAACCACACACATATTAATAATGACTACAGATATAATAGACCTTTCAGTAACAATATATATATATTTTTTTTTATAAAAAAAGTAACAATATTTTTCAGCAATGACCTTTATTTCTACCAGTTTCATTCCAAGTTACTTTTCTCTCATGAGAAAAGTAAAAAAAAATCCTTTATTTCTTATATTTAAAGTATTGAACACAGTTTCATTGAAGAGCAGACGGCTGCAAATTTGTGTTAATTAAATTGAATTAAAGTATTAAAGTATAACTAGCCAGAATATTAAAAAATAAAACATTTTAATGACCGATTTAATGATCTTTTGAACTCAAGGAATCTTAAAGTTAACATATCGTGCAGTTGAGGTTTATTTATTTATTTTTATTTAACCTTTATTTCACCAGGCAAAACATTATAAGAACAGTTTCTTATTTACAATGTTGACCTGCAATTCGCTGGTCTGAATTCCTCATTATTGTAGCTCCACAAGCCCCTCTTTCACCTCTTTCCTGAGGTGTGTCTCAGAGCAAATTTACACAAAAACCTCAATTTTGCACTGAAGTAAAGATATAACCCTTTAAGCAAAATTTAGACAGTTTATCTGCAAAAACAAATCCTGACTCTTCTTACTCCTCTGGTAAAAGTCATGTGAAAAAATGCAGAAATGATTTGTTTGGTGGGTTGTCTCATTAACGGTGTCTGGTTGCATAAAAAAACACAAAAAACCCTCTGAGTAGAAATGCTTTATAAAATTCATTCTTGTTGGCAGGAAGTCTTCTGTGACTCTGTTTTTGATGTGCATTGGTTTTGAAACTAATTAAACTGCCTTAAGGTAATCCTCTTTTGGGCCTTTGAGAACCCAGCTGATCATTAAATCAAGTCAATAATATTCTCTAATGCAACAGGTGTTGGTCATTATACACATTTTAATTGCCTTACAATAAAGAACATCGGGTCCTGTGGCCTGTGCTGATCTGTGGGTAGTTTAAGTCTTTTTGTAGTCAGTGAATGACCATGAGCCTGATGACAGTCTGAAAAGAGATATTTGTGGGGCCCAATTTTTGGGAGAATGATAATTTGGCCCAAAGCCTGGGCCCCACAACATCGGAGGCTGATTTTGGTTTTTGGTTGGGGGGGTTGGTTTAGGACCGAGGTGTTCAAGGTATATAAAATGTGTTCCAGCATGGCTGCTCTTTGTGTAAATAACCATCGAATTCAAAAGTTTAGAAATTTTGTAAGTTTCAGTTGATTTTAAACAAAAAAAGTGTAAATCTACTCTGAAATGGGACAAACCATTTTCTATAAACTCCTAAGTTGTACACAGAAGTGGTTAAAAATTGAAGAAACAAACTATCAATCAAGAAGGAAAGGTCCGTTAATAATGTATATATAAAAAGTGAAGGTATAAAAACTTGTGCTTCTACCTACATTTTTTTCGATTATTAAGTTGTGTTCTTGCCGTTGACTGAAAATGTTTGTTTTTCATAGTTCTGTATACTTTGTTAATTATTTTAAAATATTTGCTGCACCTGGGAATTTTAACAGCTTTTTTCCCTTCAAATTATTTCATGTTAAATATTAAAACAGAATTTATAAGTTGAAATATTATATGAGGATGTAATGGAAAGATGTAGTGCGAAGTTCATCAGATATTCATGAGTTCATTTTGAGAAGAGATGTCAAATCCTAGAACTTTGTTCTCAATCTGACATTTCACTAAGCCTCAGGATTTTGATGGAGATGTGACCTTTTTCCCTCCAGCTTTGCCTGCATTTGTTTTCAGCACAGTGGAGGACGGTTACAGCCGCAGTTAATCAAATGAGTCGTCACAATATTGACTGCTGCTGGATTTTATTGCGTGATTCTGCGACTTTTTCATTTCCTTCATTAGACAGACTTTAGCAGCTTCCTACACGCTGTGCTGTAATCACCACATTGCTCACAGATAGATCATTTCTTAATCACAACGTACTCTGCAGCCTCACCTGACAGTGTTGTTGTGTGTAAGACGTCCTGCATTACTGCAGACAGCAAGGCCCGGTTAGACGCCTGGGCAGACGCTTCATTTTCTCAGCTCTGCGTGGTTCTTTGACGCAAACGTGTTCATGCATATTTATAGGGGAGTTTTCAGTTCATCAACGATGTGGCATTTAGGCTGAACAATTTCACAAACAGACCACGATGTGTATGAAGCTGTTGTAGCAAATTAACAGCTAAAAGCCACAGTTGAGGTTTATTATAGTATTTAACCTGATCAGGTAATTGATGACCAACTTGCTGAATTGTTTTGTTTGTTTATTTACTTGTTTTTACTGTTCACTGCCAACCGTGATGCACTTTGGGACAGTAGGCGGCTCATAGCAGCCGCTCAAAGTGTCGCTCTGGTTGCAGCTGTCATTTTTTTTGAAAGCTTTTTTGTGTTTTGTGTGCTGTGTTCGCATTACTGACGCAATGTTGCAACACACCAAAGAAGAGCCAGCACTCTCACCTCAGACATCAGCAATGACCCATATGGGAGAAGATGATTTGATCTGATGAATCACATTTTTTCCCCTTTTTCCCCTTCATGTGTACGGCTGCATGCATATAGATCATTTATTGGGGGCAGACATAACAGCAGGAAGCATTCTCACTTATCTCTCAGGTGCTTTGCGTTCCCTCTTTAATACTTGCATTGCATAGATCTTCACAGTGTACTTAAAAAGATGGTAGTTCACATTCCTAATGTTTAATCCTTGCTTCAGAGTAAGAGCTTTTAAAATACAACAGGGAGTGATGTAAGAGGATGTAATTGGTCCAGCTGTTGGTGTAGTTAATTGGCCGAGCAAGTTAAACTCTCATCCAACACTCACCTGAATAAAAATGTCTGTAATCTAAACAACAGTTTCTCATGCAAATGAAGTTTGACTCACTTTTACCAAAATAAAATAATAAACTGATTTAGCGGACCACCTTTGAAATTCAGGCTTCGATAGCTCATTTTAATTATTTGTTTTGTATTGTTTGTTTGTTGTTTGTTTGTTTTAGAGATTATGAAAATAGCTAAGGTAATTCCTCTCTAAGAACAGTGATAAACGTATTCACAAACTATTGACCAGTATCCCTGTTTCTACGGTTTTTACAAATTTAGAGAAATTATTTGTTACATAAAATAAACAAACAAAAATAGCAAAATTGATTGAATTGCTGTATAAAGTAAAAATAGTTATTGAATTATAATGCTCTTTATATGTTGTGTAATGTAATGATTGTTCTGCATTAAATTTATTGTATTGAAGTTTAAGCACAAACATTACAAAAACAATCTGTAAGTATTATTAGAAGAAATTGCTGTGGTCACCTAACAAAGTATTTCATCATTTGAAAATATTAACATTTTATAATTTGGTTAAATAAATTAATTATATAATAATTCAGAAATTTCTGAGTTATGATTTCTTCCTGGTATGACATTTTTAAGCTGAGCCACTATGATAATCTGGTTATTCCAGTTATCTTGAAGACCTTTTGTCTTCTCTAGGAAGCAATGTAAAAATAGATTTTATTTTGCTTTGTTTTAATAAAATATCATGTTGAGTTAAAAAGAGTCTCCAGTGAAGAAGAAGAGATTGTTGCCAAAAAATTAATAAGAATATTAAAAAGAAAGCTAGCTGAAAATAACTGCAGGCAGCATATTTAACAATTTCTTAGCCAGACTTTGGCATATTTACTTATTTGTTGAATATTTGATGTTTGGACTTTTTATCTTTTCGTTTCTGAAATACAGTTGTGCTATTTCAATAAATTATTGACAAAACATAAAAGATAATGACTTGTTTTGATGTTCATATTTAATCATCCAATTTTTATGCAGTAGCTTATAATAATGTTGTGCCTAAAAGAAAAGCAACGTTACAAAAGGCACTAAAACTCTGAACAGAGACAAAATGTGATATTAAAATTATTTCAAGAAGTTCTAACTACTTCAGACGAACTTTATTCATCTGTGAGATTTGGAGACATCATCAGTTTATTGTGTCCATCCATCAGACAGGAGGTAATTCTGACATGAACCATCCAAACAGCCCATCAGTCTCTGGGTGGGATCACATAGAGACAGTGTTCTGTTATAGATCCTCTGCTGCTGCTGTTTTGACCTGACAAGAGCTCATTTCTCCTGAAATTATTGACCCTGTTCCTCCAGAAATCATCCCTCTGAGACTGAGTTATACTTCATTTGTTGCAGTAACTCTGCAGCTTTGCAGCAATTAAAAGAATCACCTTGAATAGTCACATTTACCACCAGGAGAATATTTGTCTTGTTCTAATTAAAAATGTTGCCATAAAGGTACTGATGGCGATCGATATTTAATGATACTGGGATTAAAAATACACCTTAGTAGTGTGATTTTTCACATCATTGTTTTATTTCAATTTATTTTAGCTTTCATCATTATCTAATCCTCTGCCATAATATGTCTTGTCAAATTTTAACGTGTTTTGTCACAAGAATCAGTTAGCAACTGCATCTTTTTGTATGTAGGAAATGCAAATCAAATGGTTTCCTAAATGTAACAGAAAGGTGGGAGTGAATATTTAAGTGGTTCAATATTTTGTCTCAAGCCTCACTTTTGATCAGTGGAGAGAATCTTAACCCTGATCTCTAACCTGTAATCTGACAGTCATCATGTAGCTTCACAGTTGTTGTGCAATAATGAATGCAGGAGCACAAGGCGACCCACGCTTTGAGCAGAGCCAGTTGCCCACACGTTTAGTCATACACTCAGCCAGTCTGCCAGTGAACAGCAGGTCATCTGTCAGCAGGGCTGTTGGCTTGAAATTCACTTACAACTTATGCAAAAAAAAAAATCAGTTCCAACAAACTAACCCCTTGAGGATGTTTGTCCTCCTATTAATGAAAGAGATGAGATGACTCAGTGAAGGTTCATCTGTGACACCAACAGAGCCTTATGTTGTTCTACAACAGAAACATGATTAGATTAATTGCTTTGAATTTATCGCCTCAGAGTTTAACCCATCAGCAGAGGAGCCTGAACATGAGAACAAACTTGCCAAAGATGAGACTTTTTGCCAGAGCCAAGTCTTCCTGTGACCTTTTTCAGCTCTTATGCCAATAACTCGGGGAAAAAAAAAACAAGTTTAATATCCATATCCTGATCTCGCTGCCTGGCAAAGGGCTGCCTCTTATTTATTCATTTATTCATCAAACCTCTTTATATCGTGTCTTATCTGCTCCTCCTGCAGCAGATTCTTTCTCTTGATAAAGTAAATGATCAGAGGACTGAGCTGGAGATGTTTCTGTCACTGTTTGCACTCAGATGTAGCTGTTTAAAACAAACAGGAAGCGCTATTGGTAACTCATAAACATTTTGAGCGCTTTAAATTGATTTAAGATATTGAAAAGCTTTTTACTGTTTTTGCTTGTTACATTTGCTGCACAGCCACGACTGTTAGCAGCCGTATTGCAGTGATGTTATTTGTTCAGCATGTTTTTATTGCTCTGAGAAAGAAAAGTCAGTGAGACAACCTGCCTGTGAAAATGCTCTGTTGCCTGCAGTTCTGTTTTCTGATGGTTATTTTTGTTGTGAAAGTTGATGATTTTCAAAAAAAATTATTAAATAAAACATAAAGTGAAACGACACCTTCCTAATTTAATTTTTTCTTCCTGATTTTTCAGAAAATCTAAAAAGCTTAACCAAAAATGTACCATTTTTTTCAGATTCCTGACAAACTTAAAAACAAAAAAGACTTGGATGATTATTTCATTAACGTGTCAAAGATATTTGGTTGATATAGGACTTGTATTGGCAGAAAATGCATAATTATACTAACTTTATTCTTGTGTTTTAAACATACAAATAAGTAATATTTAATGAAACATGTGCAAAAAGTCACAAAATATAGCTTAATAAACGTTTATTATTAGAGGCTGGAAGCAGACAGGATTTATGTATAAAATCCAGATCTTGGTTTATCTTTGTTCAGCCTTTGACTGTGTCAAATAAAAACAAAATAACGTAAAAAAGATGAAAAAAACACCTTTTGATTGGTCAGTTTTCAGGCAAGTGGCACCTTTCTAATCTCTTCTGGCAGAGTGTTGTTTTGGACTCAAAGAGGCTTTAACTGTTCTGTGCCTGGACAAGTTGTTCCAACAGAACCAAACTAAGAATAAATGCTTTAACAAACAGGATTTAGGGAAATCACTCTAAAACCTTCACAGTACAAGCCAGCACTTTCAAAATCACTGTGTTTGCACCATGTGTCATTCACTAAAAACAGAACCGAACAAAAGAGGGGAAAAAAGGTAAATGCTTACAAGTGACCACAACAGAACAAGCCTTTCTCTGTGTAATTTTGAACAATATGATTTTTTAATAGTGTGGTTGAGAACAATATGGCTTTCTTTCATTTCAGTGTGTGGCTCTTCCACTCCTTTAATTAAGTTAAAATGGCCCCTTGTAAACAATTGTTGCCCACCCTTGGAGCTTTTTTTTAATATATATATATATATTTGTATCAAATTCACCCTTAATATAAAAAAATGAGAAAAATCGAACCTATAGTTTGGAAAAGAAAATTGCACATAGACGCACATCTATCAAGGCCAGTCCACTGGCTCACAATAACAAAGAAACTACTCTGTGTTGCCGTATTTCTTTGCCACATAATTACATGAGTATTACTGGGTTGTTTTGGGTCCAATAAAACTGAACTACATATGATTCTTTATAGCTGCGTCTTCCACACTTGTGTTGCTTATAAATATATATTTGCAGACAGATTATGAGTTTTCTGTGACAGTTGCTGTGTTCAGTATCATGTATGACACACGATGCACAGATTAATAACATCAACAGCTTTCTATCACAGCTGCTAACAAACAAACTAACGAATAGCTTCCTCCTCAGCGGAAGCAATTATCTGCCTTAAGTTGTCTTATCAGAGCTCATTTATTTCCCCTCTGAAGTAATGATAGTTTGTTTTTTCCCAAGGGCTCGGAAGTAACAGCTCAAGAAAAAGGCCAATAAAAAGTAATCGGATGGTGCCATTTTTTTCTGTTTGTGTACCACCAACAGATGGGTTCTGGCTATCTGTTATTTAAGACAGAAATTTCTATTGATTCCTGAAGAAATGTGGCTTTGTTGGTGTTTTTTTTTTTTTCGCTGCTTTTAAAGTTTAGCTGAATGTGAACCAAAGGTTACTGTTTTTTTTTTTTTTTTGTTTTTGTTGTTTTGAGTAAAGGAAACACAAACTGCTGTGTTCATAGTGTCTATAACAAATTCAGAAGGTTATTAAAAAATAAATCCTTGATAGCTGTTTGTGGAATAAATTTGTGATGACAACAATAAATTGGTGTTTTCATTAATAATATCACAAAAAAAGAATGCCTATTGACTAACCAAACTGAGACTGGTAGGACGTGATGTATTTGTAATACAGGAGTTTTGTTAATCTGTTTAAAGCAAAGCTAACATTTAGTTTTCCAGATTAGCATTTTGCTAACTTTGGAAAACACCAGCAGACCAATGGTGACCTCCACTCATGATACTATGCATAACATATTTATAGATTTAGCGGGTTTTCAGAACCATCTAAACTTTTTATTCAAAAGGTGACAAATGTAGCAACTTTTCACTGTAGTTTTGGAGACTTTTGGTGCCTTTGGCAACTTCACTTTACTCAGCAAGCAGCGAGTGGTGCCCTGACCCCCTCCCCCTTTCCAAAGCAGTCTGACACACTGAAACCTCGCGCATTCTTTGACACATTTTACTAAAATAAATCCCGTTGGGCTGCTGTTTATACTTCGAGTCTTGCATCTTGTTCCCCCTACTGACTGACAAAAAGTTCAGTCTGCTTCTCTATGCTGCTATCCCCCAGCGACAGCCATCATGCACATTGTCCCCAGTCAGAACTCTGCGATGTGGACCTTGCAGCTCGGAGCGTCTGATTGGTTATAACTTCATGGGCTGTAGGAGGGCATAGGGAGGAATTATGAATATTTATGGTCCTCCATGTCTTCAGCCTGTTTATTCTTTGTCAGGGAAAAGGAGTCCAAAATGACGCAATCACCAACCTGCTGTCTCATGTCATATTGAAGTATAACTCAAGCTTCAGTCACTTCTTCACCTTGTCCCTTGATGGGTGTTGAGCAGACGGAGTCACATGACCAGTGTAAAAGTCAAGATCGCCATTAGCTTCTGCTAAATTTAGTTTTGCCAAAAAACTGTTTACATCACTTTGTGCCATTTGTTTAATTCACCTGCTTGTGGTTTTAACTGTGTTTGGTGGACATAGAAATGGTTGTTATGAGTTTTAAGTCAAGATTCTGATATTTCTCATGCATCATAAGCTGTTATCAGTTGGTGTTAGCTCCCGCTAATTTTCTTACCTGTTTAGTGAATTAGCACTTTTTTAATTTTTTTAAGCTAGTGGATTGTCGGTTGGTGAAGCTAACTAGTTGTGTCCACCACTGGTGTTATATTTATTATATTGTAGTGTTTCCAACAATCCATCACCTGCAGCTACACCATCAATTACATGCAAATTCTTGTTCATTACGCCTCATTTCATCCTCAGACATTTCTGGCATTTAGCCAGTTTAACAGGAAAAAAAAAGTTGTTTTCTGAGTGTTTTTCTCTCACCTCAGTTTTTTATTTGCCTCTTCCGTTGTTAGTGGTTTTCTTTCCTGCCATCTTCTCCTTTTGACTTTTGCCATCTTTCTTGTCTAGTTTGAATGTTGTGGGGCCAAAGATTTCGAGGACTGGAAAGTCAACATGTACCACAACTGCTCTGCACCTGGTCCACTTGCCTGCGGGGTCCCGTATACCTGCTGCCGGACCACTAAGGTACGTCCTACGCACATTATTACCACAACAAATGGTTCACTAGTAACAGTAATACTCATTTTATTTTTATCTAATAATTACTGATCCCTACTGTTAATAATTACTACTGCACAATTACCAGCATGCAGCTCTGACAGCAAATGACCCACTGAACTATAATTTAACGTCTATTATTAGAACCAGACCCCCACTAAGTTAAAGACTTAATGTTAAAATGGCTTCTATTTAAAGCCCTCATTTAGCACCTGAGTATTTTCAGCTGCATATGTTCAATCTGTTTCATTTTCATTCTACAAAAACAACTGAAAATACATAAGAGGCACACTTAAAAGTCTGTAAATTATGCAGAAAAATGCCACCAAGTACCAAGTGGGATTTGAACACTGATTGAAGAGGTTGATTAGACGTCTGAAAGCACTTTTTCAGTGTAACAGTATATCATCAGTGTTTAAAAAAAACAACAAATTATTCTGTTCAAGCTGAAAGTTGGAAAAAGGCAACTATAGTGGTTAATGATGTACATCCTGTTTATACATTTATGTTTACTCCCAGATGAAAATGTAAAGCAATAAATATTTTTTATGTCAAAAAAAACATCAAACCTTACAAGCTTCTCTCTTTTAACATGAACCTTCTGGATCATCGAAAGGATGGTCTTAAATCACTTTATTATTTTGCATATAAAACAATATTTGTCCAAACAACAAATTCCCAACACACCACTAGGTGGCGATAATGTTCATGGTACAGACATACTGAATTACTAAGAGAAGAAGAACATCTTGAACATTTCTAAAATTTCTTCTAGAATAATTTTAACTCATTGTTTACATTTTGCTCTTACTTTTTATTTATGTTTAGCACTAAGTCAATGCAGTATTACTATACAGAGCAGGTGTTTCCATAGAAAAAAACACTTGAATGACTTGAAGCTACAGAAACCTCTAAAGGCCTGCAGTGATATCTAGTTCTAGTTTAATAGTTGTAAAGCTTTTTTAGTAATTTCAGTTTATTTTTCCTTTTAATAACATTTAATCATGCAATTGCTTTGTGCATGGGCCTTTTTTAAACAATGTTTGCATGGTTGAGTTTATTGTTATTTTATTGTAATTATAGAATTTTATTTTATTACATTTTACCACTTATGAGAAAAGTGGCAAGAGAAAATGTCCTTGTACTTTATTTTTAAACTAACCTGTGCTATATAATTGTTGTTTTGATGAGGATGTGCTTGTTACGTAGCTTAAGGTCAGATATTTTGTACATTTATCTAAAGCTAAGAAACGCAAAATAAAATAAATCATGTGATTCTATCCTCACTCTCCTTTTTCACTTTAATGTAATTATGACATGTAATGGATTATATAAAGCTGAATTATACACTAACTAAGGTGAAAATCTGCTGCTGGGAGTTCCTAATTTTAATTACAACCTTATTTAGTGGTGTATAAATAAAGTTTAATAATGAATAGAATCTAAAAACAGTCCTGTTGGTTATTAACCCACGAATGCTTTCAGTGCTAAAACTGTTTAACACACATCAGTTGTTTTTTTGTTTTTTACGATCAGCTGTGCGTGTGTGAGAGAGACATAAATACAGTGTGCATCTCTTGCTTTTATTGGTTTATATTTCTGAAATTAAAGCTCTTTTAAAGCTTTCAAGTGTGACGTCTTGTCCTGGATGATGTTCAGTTCTCTCAGACATCTTTTATTTTTATCACTTTATCCTCTCTGCCTCTTTTTCTTTTTCTTCCAGCCTAATGAAGTAGCCAACACTATGTGCGGGCACAAGGTGCTGGAGAAAGACGTAAGCTTTTTTTCTTTTTCATTATCAGTCATGATATTTTTCTTCTTTGACATCCAGAGTAAAAAAAATAATTAAAGCTGGCAGGTGAAGACACCTGCTTGCTAACACAGGAGGTTGGCTCACTGACAGCTGGATATTTCCCAGCTTGGACATTTAGAGGATTTTTGTATTATTTTGAAGAAATGCCCAAAAAGCCCATTAATAAAAAGCACATGTCTGGATGAAGCTATTACATTGATCACTTTGAGATGAATCATGATGAGAATTGATATCATTTTTGTAAAAAAAAAAAGGAAATGATTATGACTTTAACTTTTGTAAACTTAAGAAATTCTTGAAGTTACAAGAGGTGTGTGTTTTTTTTGCAGCGGTTGGACATAACAAATGACATCTATGTGAGAGGCTGCACTGATGCATTCTTCATCTGGGTGATGGACAACTATAAGAAGATGGCCATCCTGTTGTTGGTTATCTTCCTGCCTCAGGTACCTGAAACACCTGGTGAATCACACGTTTTACACGTAGATAGTACCAACTCATTCCTTTTATACATGAGAGGGTCAAACTGCCACCTGGGGAAAAGGTTTATGTGAAGCAGAATCATGAGCATGAAGTTTACTGTTTCAGCTGAAAACATGTTAAATGTATCTGCTTAAAGTGCTGTGAATAAATCTTAGTCCATTTTTCTGCTTTAAGGTAACAAGAAGTTTCAAGTTCTTTAAAATGAGCAAAGTTTTTAAATGTGAAGGTCTTCCAAAAGTTTTTCTTTGAACTTTGGTTTATTCAGCTGCTTGAAACTGGCTGATTCATATGAATCAGTCAAGCATATAAAAGACTCCTAAATTTAAAGGGAACAGTGAAAATCTGCTACAGATAACAAAAAACTTGGCGAAGAAGCAATTTGAAATTGAGTTTTTCATCATGAGTCCCTTTTTAACATTTTTGAGGCTCTGCAGAACCATCTTTACAAAGAATGAAACAAAAGGCAGCCAGAATCTGACAATGAGCTTTAGTACGTTTGCTAAGAATTCTTATGAAATAATCATAAATTATAATTAAAGAAATTAAAATAAGACATTTCTTGAAGAAAATGATCAATAATCGTCTGCTTCTAAGCAAAACATACAGAAATAAGAGGAGGCTCAAAACTTTTGCACAGTTATGTTGAGTTTTGGTTGATTTGAAAATAAATTCTATATAAGTAATAAGCCAAATAAAAGCAAGACAGCTGATTGATGAAGTCATATCAGTTAAGCATTTTTAGTGCTTATTCATTGAAAGAAAATGTTTAAATGTTGCTTAATATTGATCAACCCCATTTGTTAACTTAAAAGGCAAAAAAGTACGCAGATGTACATAAAATAAATAAACGTAGATATAGATCTACTATTTTCTGCCTTTTTAATCACAGAGCTTCTAATTTAGACAGAAAAACGTTCATAAATATGTGACTTTACAAAGTAACATATTTATTTAGGTACTGCAGTGTTATTTGTTGTGTAGCTATAACAAACATAGTATTTGTACTCACTAAAATGTACTCAGCAGGAACAGTTTAATTTGTTTAAAAATTCTGTAAAAATCAGAAGTGGGACGAAACATTTAACCATATTTAAAATTCTGAGAGTCTACCTGCATGACTAAATGATAAAAAATGTAAAAATGTCCTCACCTCTCAGGTACATCTGACAACTCATTCAGCAGCAAAGAAATAATGAAAGCCGCTTTAGCAAAAACTGCTGCAGATCCTGCGGTATTTTTCTGTTACATTAGAGGAAGATCGTCTTTCTGATCACATCCAGCCGACAGGGGTGAGCAGACGGGCCACAGAAGCTATTTTCTCTGACATTTCCGTCCTCTTACATATTTTTTTCTGGAAATTACACAGTGCATTTAGAATCAAAAAAATTGTGACAGCTATGAATACATGAATGCTGAGTGGGTTTGACTGTAAGCAGCACGCTGGATGCCACTGAGCTGTTCTTAGACCGAGTCCAAATTCTGTCTGACTGTAACTCAGTCCACATGATGGAGGCTCCTTATTATTACTTATAAAGTATTTTACATTGTCTGAGCTCCTCAGGTGGTCCAAGAATAAATTTGATCTGGTCCCTGACGTGTCGATTTGCTTATCTTCATCGTCCTCATGATAAATCTGCAGCTGATGCTGAATTACTGCTTATAATCTGATTATATGTCTGTCTCATCCCCAGAAGAAGGTACAAAGACATTAAATAATCCCACCTAAGCTTGAAATCTCAAGACTATCAAGGCATTTTCGAGAGAAATGTGCTGCCATAGTGTTAGAAAGCTTGGTCTCAGGTCATGGGTTTTCCAGCAGAATAATAACTCAAAACACAGACAAAAACACCCAAAAATGGATCAGAACCAAACATAGGAGTGTTTGGAAGAGTCTTTCTGAGCCCTGATTTAAATCCTGTTAAACATCTGTAGAAGGTGCTGAAACATCTGGACAATGCACAAGAAAAATTGCTCACCAGTGGGAGTTTCATGTTGTGTGGGAGGAGTTTGTCAAAGACATCATTGGTTTGTTTGACTTTTGTGGGAGGTAAAAAAAAAAGACAGTTGGATTAATTTGAGTGTGGTTTGAGAAAAACCGGGGGCAGCTGGGGGTATGTGTAGCCCGTATTTGACATGGATTATTGATTAGATTTTTTATGCTTCCTAATCTAAAAAAATGATGATGGTATTATACATGAATAAATATTCAAGAACTCCCTGCCGCCCCTGAAGAGAAAAGCTGTGTGTTGATGTTG
Source organism: Anablepsoides cearensis (assembly GCA_032275365.1). Classification (NCBI taxonomy): domain Eukaryota; kingdom Metazoa; phylum Chordata; class Actinopteri; order Cyprinodontiformes; family Rivulidae; genus Anablepsoides; species Anablepsoides cearensis. Next base: position 11,688,289 of record JAUBOC010000043.1, read on the forward strand.
TTTAAATGGTCAATAACTTTTATTTGAGACATTGTTCTGTTTTAAACTATAAAGATAAAGGCAATAAATTATATTTACATGTTCACAATAATTTTACCATTACATCATCTTTTGACTTGCCCCACAAGACAAGTCAAGCCGACCAATCACGGTTAAGACAAACTCCGCCCACACACTAAGAAACTCCCCCTATATACTGCAGAGACCCCTACTTGTTCAAACATGGGACAACTGGACCAGTCTGCCCACGAGGAAATAATTTTTATTTGTTATTACTTTTGTCAATTTTAAATAAGAACCTGCATTTTTTTTGTATTTATTTGTGAACAGATTTTCATGTGGTTGTAAAATGTTTCTTATAAGGGAACATACAGAGAGGTACTTGAGGTTTATTTTGGTGTTCTGAAAGAACATCTGTTTTCTTAATCTGAAAATAATTGAGCGAGCACAAAGCTGTTTAAACCTGCAGAACAGAACCGTGGATCAAAACGAACTAATTCATATTTCCATAGGAAACAATCCTCACTTGCTGACACCCAGTATTTTTCTCTCTGTGGGTCTCTGTTTAGTTCTTCGGTGTGATCGTCAGCCAACTGTACATAAGTCAAGTCCAAGAAGAAGAAGCTCGTATGGATGAAGGTCTTCTTCCAAAGAAGCAGGCCCGCGTTGCCAAATGGTTCCAGTGTATGCCAGACAAGACCAGGAATCCTGACAAGCAGTTAAGATTTGACTCTTAGATTTAGGAAACATATTTGGAGGGCTCAATTTTCTGTGTGTTTTTTGTACTACTAATAAGGACTGTGTTTTACATTCTACCAACAGATAATATGGAAATAAAACTGTTGTAAATGTCTTTTTACTGGATCTGCATAGTGCCTCAGATAGTCTCAGGGAATAAATTCAGGAACATTTTTACCCTCTTTATGTAAAGGTTGATGTGATGTCTTTACATGCAAAAGTCAAAGCAGCATTTGTTTAAAAGCCTGAAGAAATTCTGGTGTCAAATGTTTAACCTTCATGAGGTGTCCGGTTTATTGTGAGTAAATCCTCCAGCAAGAAAAACTAAATGTTTGTGTTTTCTAATAAGACTATATGCACACTCATTTTTAATATTTTCTGATGTACATCGGAAAATTTAAGCTTTTGCAACTAAAATTTACCATTGAAGTGATCGAATGACTTCTTTCCAAATCAAATACTGTATTAACTTTTAGCGACGTCTTAACTGTTTTTAATTAAATATGTTTTGTGTTTAAAGAAAGGAATGTGTTACTTATAGATGAATGCTAACAATGTGGTTCTGCCATTCCAATACCTCAGGTTTATTGTTCAGCATATTAGGCCTGAATAAAATAAAAGTGTTTGTTAAAATGTAAAAGTACTCCACCCCAAGATTAATCATTTGTTTTGGTTTCCTGAAGTCTTTAAACCTTTGTGCTTTTTAAACCCAGCAGCAGCTCAGACCACTTTTCTACAACCTGTTTTTTTATGTTTGAATCAGAACATGTGCTTTTTATTTGTTTTGACAGTTTGAATCAAGTTGCCTGTAAACCTTTTTTAAATCTGTTTTTCTTGTCAGGTTTACAGAATATAAATTCACACTACTTTTCTTTTACCTTGAAAAGGTGTCATGTTTAAGTGCCACATGTTCCTTTTATTTTGAAGGTTCAACATTTAGATCATCATGGGGGTGTTAATTTGGAAACAGATTAAATATAATTATATTCAAAGTGATTTTGCTTTTTTTTTGTTTTACATATATTTACCTATGTATTTCAAGTTTTTTATTTATATATTTAAGCATCTAGTTTTGTATTTACATCATGGCTACGACACTTTTAGTCCCTCCAGTGGATCAAGAACAACCATAGCTTATTCAGTTCTTCACAGATCTTATCTTTCTACACAAAACATCACCCTCAGGCACCTCCATTGAACTGTTTCACATACAAATAATAATATTAAGTTAGTGTAATATATTATTGTTGTGTATTCCCATATAATAACAAAATTTGTCCCGCATTTATTTCATCACACATGAAATACACCCCAGAGCAGCAGCTATAAGTGCAGTTGGGGTTTAGGCTTCTTGCTCAGAGACACAATGAAATGTGGGCGTGGCTGGGAGTCAAACCTGTGACTTTGACTTTATAGTCCCAAGTCAGCAGCCCTACCGCTGCACCACAGCCGCCAATTAACAGCTTACTGCAACATTTTAAATGAAATACATAAACGATGACAATAAAGGCATCATCAATCAACAAAACCACTCAACTTTGTTACAACGCTGGCTGCACATAAGCCGAGAGAATAATCTCTTAAAAGAAACTTTGGCAAAACAGCAAATACATCTTCACTTCAACACAAAACCTTCAAACTGGACCCAAACTTGATGTTGCCTTTTCTAAACCCTCCCTCATAACCACGGGGAGACACAAAAAAAACTCACTCTGCAGCAAAAAAACATTAAAAACAAATAAAAAGAAACCATTTGATTTTACAATAAATTAAAAATAACAATCAAAGAAATGGAATTGGCTCAAATAACTTGCAACAGTTAAAAAACCCTGTAATAGGCTGTAATCCTTCAGGTAAAAGTTGTAATGAAGATAAAATAAAATACAGATTAAAGTATTTAAATAGTGGCTCAAACTAAGAAAAAAACAAGGAATATTTCTAATCAGCACACTAATTAAATCCATATACTTTTGTTCTGTCTCTTTGCATATTTTGTTTGTTAAAAGTTTATAATAAAAAACTTTAGGGGTATTTATGTTACACTCATCCGCCTCCCCTTGACATTCCAAACAACACAGAGAGACTCCTCTCTCTCACAGTCTCCATCTGCACTTCGTCTCAGCCTCGGCTCTGAGTAAACAAACTCCTTCAGCTGCTGAAGAGGAGCGTGTGTGATAAGTGGGGAGTGTCCAGAGTGGTATGGTGTTTATCTGCTTCTCTTCCTTCCTCTCACTCCTGCTGCTCTCTGGACTTCCTGTTGGGTGAAACCCATTAATATTTTACTCCGGCCACCACCGAGGAGGAGAAAATCCTTTTCCCTGCATCTTTAACAAGAAAACAAAAGCTCCAGTGAATTGTGCATTTATACTACAGCACCAAACTGCATCTCAGTAAGGAAACTGCTGTGGGACAAAATATTAAATCAAACCTACGTCTGGTTCTGTGTGGTTCAAATTGTGACATGTGACGACAAAATGCACATGCAGGATTCTGATAGATCTCTTCAGGAGTTTTATAAATCTTTTTTTTAGCTAATGGATCATGTGTCAAGTTTTGGTGACAACACCTAGAAAAATGTCCATAAAAAAGATAATATAAACTAAGAAATTATATATACATAAATATTCACTGTCTTTTAAAGTGACTCTCCAAAATAACCCCAACGTTTCTGAGGCTGGACTGAACAGAGGGACCTTAAGACACCAATAAACTCTCTAGTCTAAGCTATATTTGTATATTCTGCCTCCCTATATTCCAAATTAAGCTCAGTGTTTACAGTATTTATACATTTTCACTGTTGGAGACAAAAAGCAGAGCACCAACGGCCAACACGCACTCAAAAACACTCGCATAAAGGGTCCAATCTCAGCCCACCCACCAACATTTTATTTTTTAATGAAATGTTCTGAATAAAGTTAATGGCTTGAGCACAAATTCATAACAATCTCAAACTGACACAGCCAACAAGTTCAAATCAAATCAGAGAATGAAACACAATACAGCCGACACTTCAAATTGAGCCGTAGTTTAAAAGCTGGGTAATTAAAGCACTCTGTGAAATAACACGCAGCTCCAGAATGTCACAGTTTATTATGGGGGGGGGGCTGTGAAGTGAATATATAAGAGTAATGGGGCTGGTAGCTATTAGCTTGTGTGTGAATGAGTCAGAGAGAGCGACTGAGGGCTTAAAAAAAAACATTTCTCAGGTTGTCAGTTCAGCTGACAGCGTCACGTTTATTATTAAACACAGAAAAAGAAGATGGTTTATAAAAAAATATATAAAACTGAGGACAAACTGGTGCAAAAACCTGCTTATTTACAACAAAACTCAAAATAATGAAATAAAATACTTTTGCTTCCTCAAGATGGCCTCATTTCTTTTCACAGACTTTGGCATTGAGTCAGAGTTCAGTAGTGTGTAGGCTGGTGTTGCTGGTCATTTATTAGTCTAGAAAAGCCTGGTGTCTGGTCTGACATTTACCCCCCTGTTTCATAACAAACTAACCTGATCACTTTGTCTGGCAGCTCAGGATGGAGAGCTGAAGCTTTAAGGCCACACATGTATCATTCACACGGGTTATGCTCTTTTCTCTGTGACTAAAAATAATTAGCTAATTACACTTTGGAACTGAGACTCTTCTGAACGTATAACTAATTAACCACCGTGGCCACACATTAAGACTTGTTTATTAGTCTGATCCAGTGCTTGTGTTGACACAGACTTCATCGACCAATGAGAAAAAAAAAAAGAGAGGACTGAAAAACATGGAGTACAAAGTCAGAGGACAACAGAAAGTCTGAGACATAACTCTGGAAATTAAACAAGCTTCCTTTTTATTTCACCTTTTCACCACGTTTGTTCAATGCATCTTCTTTTAATAAATATAAAGTTGTTTATTTAACCTGCCTGGGTTAAAGGTCTGCATCTGAATACGGAAAATGCTGGAAGTTCAAACAGAAAACCCACCCTGCAGGCACAGACCCAGTCCCCATAGTGTTGAAACGTGCACACCTGTGCACATTTTAAAAAATGTTTTGTTTTTTTTGTTTATGGCGATCAGTGATAGAGGGCAACTCAATGAAATGATTTTAAAGATCGCAATCGCAGGACGTGTCAAAATAAAGCAGAAAACAGAAAGGACTTAAATTAGCTTTTTTTTAATTGGTTTTCTGTTTTTTTAAACAACATAAAAATGTTGACATTTCTTTACTGAAGATTTTGAAAAGCTCCATCGTTGATGAAATATTAAGTAGGTTAACCTAGTCCTCAATCCTTTATAAATAAATAGAATTGTAAAAAAAATCTATTATTCATGATGAAATAATGGTTAATTGAATGATGAGTTATGATGGGAATGAACTGTTTTGGGGTTTGTTTGTTTTTTATGTGTGTGTGTGGGGGGGGATCATGTTGCAGTTGTGTCTTTTGCTTATTGAGTTGGGATTTTAAGTCATAATGTTTGTATTGTTTTGAAGTAATAATGTTGGACCACATTATTCTAATCTATTTTTTTTTGGTCTATGCCAGGGGTTCCCAAACCTTTTATGCCAAGGCCCCCCAAATAACTTTAGCTTCTGGCCGGAGACCCCCTTGCAAGTTGACAATAAAATACATCAATATATGTAAAGAAATATCAACTTTTTAGAATTTTTTCTCATTTTTATTCACTATTGAATAGTTGTAAAGCCATACTTAATGTAACTAAAATATAACAAAATAAAGCTAACTTATGGGAGATTTCATCAGAAGTGAAGATATTAAAACAGCTGCTGTGGTTTTAGAGATATTAAGGATGGAACATATTTTTTTTCACTCTCACCTGAATAATTTTTTCATTAGACAGTATATAACCCATTTAAAACCATAATGAAATAAACTAAAAACTCATGGAAACCATAAATCCACTTGTGGACATTAACTGTGCAAAGATTCATGCTGCTAAAATTAACTGGAGCAAAGTTACAGAGGTTTTAGTGAAGCAATAATTTTGAATTTTGTCATTCTGCACAGGACAGACCATGTTGGTACCATTAATAAATGTAAAGAAATCTGAAATTTTTTATTGCAAAAGTTATTTATTTTTTTCTTACCTGCCTGAAAAGACTTGTTATTGAAAGTTTGTTCTTTTGAAAATTATCCAAACATGTATTTGTCACCATATATATTATATAAAATAATGAGAAATTATATTTGACTTCAGTTGGACCATATTCCCTCAAAACCACATAAAAAAAACTTTCAACACACTATAACATTTTTTGGTATCTAATTTGACTTGCTTTGTAAACATAATGTCAAAAAAAATTCCTTTACAGATTTGTTTGCACGTATTTACAAATTTGCAATGATGACATTTTGTACAGTTTGTTTACTTTCTGATTCAACTGCTTAACGTTTGAACTATGTTTAGTGGATGTAAAAATAGTTTCCATGAGCTTTTAGCCAGAGTTCGTAGGTTTATTTTGATACCAAATATGTCCGGGTTCAACTGGATCTGAAGTTAGAAGAAATAAAACATCCAGCTTTGTGAGGCCCCCCTAGCGCCCCCCGGCGGCCCCCACTTTGGGAACCCCTGATCTATGCTATGATGAAGACTAATGGGGATCCTTACAACTGAGTTATTTTGGAGTTTTTTGGTTTAATAACAGACATCGAGACAAGCTGATGGGGAAGAACAAGTATATATTGGTGAGTATGCATGCTTATGATTCTGGTTTCCTTGTTTTAATATATAAATTATTTTACCGCACAAAGAAACGGCAGCATGGTTGAAGATGTTGCCTCACAGTGAGAAGGTTGCAGGTTTGCCTCCCAGCCTTTCTGTGCATCTTTTTAGTGTTTTCTGGTGGGGGGGGGGGGGGGGGGGGGGGGGGGGGGGGGGGGGGGGGGGGGGGGGGGGGGG
>JAUBOC010000043.1:11713337-11724271 GCA_032275365.1 Anablepsoides cearensis
GAAGAAGCCTCCGACTGAAGACACTCTGCTTTTCTATGACAGTCTGATGAAGAGGATGGTCAGGGTTGTCCACAATGATCAATGATCAGTCAGCTGATCAATGTAAAAAAAAAAGAGATTGGCTCAGACACGCGCTCCGTCATGTGTCTGGAGTTTGACAGGTGCTGACAGCTGCTCACGTGGACTGTCAGTAATTGACACAGCTTTTCCCTCATTTTGCAGGTTTACAGACGTTTAAAGTAACAATTTTTTTTTTATAAAACTCAGCTTCAGTTTTCAATCTCCAACTTCAGATTTTTATTTCAAAGATCCTTATGGCTCAGCAGCAGAAGCAAATATAATATTGTTAAGAAAAATAAAGTTGATCAAAGTCTGATTATGAAGTGAAATTAAATATCTGACAGTGATCATTACACAGTGTGGCTATAATTCCTCTCTTCACCATCTGTGTTGCAGCTTTCCGTCTCCAAAATGAGCGTACGCATGGGTCAGAGCTGGCGTGAGGCACCGCACATTTTCACCTCAAGTTTGGATTTTATAAACCACAACTTTTGCGGGAAAAGTGGCGTACGCACGTTTCAGGGCTCGTTTTGTGCGTACGCAACCTTTATACATCCGACCCCAGATGTTTTTGCAACATGTTTTTTTTTTTAAGTAAATTTCTAGAATAGAAGAGGTTGATTTCCAAATAAGTTACATACCCAGCATCTTCTTTTTTCCAAGTTCTTTTGACCAGTAGCTTCCCAGGACCGTGTGTGCAGAACCTACCAGAACAGAAAAATGCATTTCACAAAACAAAACACACTTTTACTGTCAGCATGAGCGAAAGAAGTCCAACTCTGCTTCTATACTGCCTATACCAGCACGACATACAAATTAACCCTCATATAGTATTCTAATGCTCTCTTAGAAGCAGTAATAACGATGGTCGTCTCACCAGTAACAGGATCCTCTGGGACCCCAACCCAGGGAGCAAAGTTTCTGGAGTAGAAGTCATATCCTGGCTGACAATCCGGTGACCCTGTCGAAACCATTGAGAGGAAAAACTGATGTGACTCAAGTCCTTTCCACTTTCCACACCAGTCCAACATAAAATACTTTAAAATGATTATGGTTACCTTTCATGGTGACGATTAAAGCTTTGATCTGTCTGTCTGTCTCCACGCTTAGGAGAGCTGCAGGGTCAACTTTCAGACCGGTTAACACAGACCTAAAGGTTACACACACACACACACACACACACACACACACACACACACACACACACACACACACACACACAGTTTAGTGCTTTTTGAGAACCAGGTCAGAAAGGGAAGAAAATGATTATTTTCTCCAAATTAGAACCTTTACTGGGAGTGTGAGAAAATATGACGCACCTGTCGCAGCTGTCAGACAGACGAATTATGAGCTTCTTCATAGTCGTGCTCAGAAAAACACCTTGAAGCGGGAGGTTTCCAACTGCAGCCTGTGTTGCACATGATGACATCACACACTGACTGTAACTGCACAGAAAAAATATTCATGTAGGGGAGCTTATGATGTGTATGCAAATTAAACGTCTTACTTTTATAATGTCTTTGAAGTCCTCGGGATCCTGAGATTTAAAAAAAAAAAAAAGCTAGTTTTAGATAGACTAACTTTAATAATCCTCAGTGATGAAATTAGTTTGTCACAGCAGCAGGAAATGCAAAATCGTGCAAAATAAAAGGCAACACGGTGCAAAGACTGGTTCAAAAACAGGTGCACAAAAACAACTGAAATGGGTGCAAAAAGTAGACAGGGTAATGTCAAGGTGAAACCAAAACAGTGTCAGACTTTCAAGAACCAGTTTAAATTTGATGCAATAAACTCCTACAGTAACCATGTCAGGAGGCAGATATAGATGGAATAGTTTGACCAGGTTTCCTGTGGCGCTCTTTGGAACAGCGAGGTAGGCGTCATCTTCAGATGGTACAGTTTTGTGGGGGTGGGGGGGGGGTCATCCACGATCCTGTCCTCAACCTTCACCTCCAAAAGAGACGAGCTTTAAGCCCACAGCAGAGTCCACCTCACTGATGTGTGTTTTCAGTCTGCTGGCGTCCTTTGTGTTGAAGCCTGCTTGTGCTCGCCGCCACAGACTGATGGAAGATCTGAAGCGTCACATTGTAGAAGTGATCTGAGCCTCTTCAGGAGTTGCCTCATTTTAATAACAGAATTTACATTCATTTTAGGTTTTCAATTCTAATTTAGCATATGGCCTACTCCTCGGAACCTGCACTGGTTATTTCAATTAATATTTTAAATGGCACAAAAATAGGAAAGTGTCAAATTCTTAAAACTCAACCATACTTCAAGGACATGTTTCTGCAACCTTTTTTTCCCTGCTGTGTTTCTGGTTGTGTTCTTTACCTGCTGGGTGGGAGGATTCAGAGGGAAGTCCATGATGTAACCGTCCTTTTTCCGTGTTACAGTCAGGTCTCCACTCCTGGTCTCAAACACCAACATTGGATTAACGTTCTCTGATGGAGAACACATGATGAACACTCACATGTTAAAAACAACTTCACGATAAATTCTTCATCTACCTGTATTAAATTTCAGTAATAATACATCTTGCTTCTTTAAAGAGGTAATTTTACTGCTTCTGGACACAATAATTGTTGTAAACATTTATACAGCCTCCTCTCCAGCTCAGTATTTGATGAGTCTTACTTTTATACTGGAACAGCACTGCTGCAGAGGCCAGAGTGGCGTGACCGCACAAGTTCACTTCAGTTGTTGGCGTGAACCATCTGAGGCGAAACCTGGAACCTGTTAATCACATTGTTTTATTTTTCAATATACAATACTTATGAACCAACATTTGGAAGCGGTTACTTTTAAAAGTCTGCAATAAATAGTTGTAGCAAAACCTCACTGAGTTTAGGAACTCATTAGCCTTGAAGGAGCACTACAGAAATCAGGATCTGTGTATCTTCTTTTATTATAATACAATTTAAATCAAAAACTTTTAAAATTATTGATTCAATGCCGCAAAATAAACAAGTTTAAAAGATAATAATACTTATTCTTTTATATAATGCAGTGTTTCCCCCACCATGGCATAAAGAACAATTCAGCACACCCAATGTGTCATTAAGACTAATGAGCAGATGTCTACAGATGTAACTGTAACTCAGTAATGTTGCCTTTATTACCATAATTTTTTGTGAAATCTTAGCATAACATGCAATGATTTTTGCGATGAAAAATGTCTGCACTTAAACATATGATGTACTTGTCTTTTTCTTTTTTTTTTTGGTACTTTGTGGTTCCATTTACAAACGTTTTAGCTTAATATTACACTGTTACAGCGTTATTCTCTTGTTACGTGTTAGATTGTTTAATTGGTGGGTAATGACATAAATGATTAAACCAGGGCCTTCTTTAATCAAAAGTTTGGTTTGGTTAAAGCAGATAATCCGGTGTCTGAAACACTTTAGTTATACTAATAAACCTCACATTACATCCTTAAAGGGATTTAACCTACAAATACTCTGTCACTAAGACTGAAAAAGCTCTTTTTTAACAAATAAACTCCATGTTTTTTGTAGAAATTATTAGGTTTATAAGATGATGTGGAATATAAACCCTGAAGCACAATCACTCTATTGATTTGCTTTATAAACACAGAAAATGTGCATTTCTGTTTAAATCCTTGATATAAACACCAGAGCAGTGGTGGATATAATTATAGTTACCAGTTGTGAACGTGTCGGCTGGGTTGATCATGGTGATAAAAGCTGTTTCTGACAGGTTCATCTCTGCTGCTATCTTCTGGTACAGATCATCATTCAGCTCCTGTTAGAAATAACACACATGTTCATGGAGCTGCAGTCATTTTTACAGCAAATGCTCTGACCGTGTAACACCTTTTTATATGTTCAAACTTTTATGGTTTCAACATTTAACCAAATCCTATGAAAGTCCAGAACACTGCTTTTTATCTCCTCTGCTGTATTTTTTAAAAGACTGAAATATCATTTTTAAAAAAGTGGAATTACTTAGGTATGCCCGTAATTAATGAATCTTGATTGCATGTTCATAAAATAGACATGTTTCAACACAATAAGCAAAGATTTTTAAGTACGGTAAGTATGCAACATAACTGGCGAACATGTAGCCTAATGTTAATAAATGTAAAGTTACATTATTAAGCTTTGTATAATTTATGCTGTTAGAAAAATGGAAGTTTATGCTTAAAAATGTATTGTTGCATTTATAGTTTTCACGGTGCTCTGTGGTTCTTTAGTGAAATAATGAAACTTTACATATGAACTATGGATTTTTGAGGCCAGTGCAGTTAAACACAGCCTGGTGAGGACCCAATTTTCATTATGGGGACGAAATAGCAGTGTTGTATAAAGTACCACAAAGTGATACTTGAGTAAAAGTACAAGTATTTTACCAAAAAATTACTTTGGTAAAAGTTAAAGACTCCTTTAGGAATATTTATTGAGTAAAAGTTTTAAAGTATCTGATATTTTTTGTACTTAAGTAATAAAAGTAAATGTATTGATTTAAAATGAGAAGTTAGATTTTCCGTAATGACATTTATTCGGAGGTGACCTTCCCAAAAAAAGCAGAAATTAGGATATAATTCATGAAATACAAATACTTCTTATACTGTCCTTTTATTTAAATGATTATGTCCTGCTGGTGTGTGACATGATTTGCTTGTGTACAAACTAATATGGTATTAGAACTTTATATATTTATACTTCTTATTCAACCACAACTAAATTCATTCTATCTAGGAGGCACAATTTATGTGGATATTATTTATTTTACAATAACAAGCTGGAATGAAAACAAGCAAGCAAAAAAAAAAAAAAAAAAAGAAATTAAATTAATGACTTTTTACTTCTTGCCTTTTAAAAAAATGTAAGGAGTCAAAAGTACATATACTTGTATGAAAATGTAAGAAGTAGAAGTAAAAACTATAGGCTGAAAAATAATTACACAAGTAAAGTACAAATACCCAAAAATTCTACTTAAATGGAGTAACAAAGTATTTTTACTTAGTTACTTTACAACTCTGCAAAATAGGCTACCATGGGTGGCTCTTGGGTTAGGGTCAGGACTTAACTGAGTTTAGGTCAGGGTCAGGCATGTACCTGTGAGGTTAGTTAAAGAGGTCAGGATTAGAAATGAGCAGTAAATGAATGGAAGTTAATTCAAAGTCCCCATGAGGATAGAACAACACGTGTGTGTGTGTGTGTGTGTGTGTGTGTGTGTGTGTGTGTGTGTGTGTGTGTGTGTGTGTGTGTGTGTGTGTGTTGCCAGCAGGGGCCCCACAACAGAGAGCGGGAAGAACAGCATCACAGATATCTGGAGCTCGTTGTGTTACTTTCTTGCTCTAAAAGCTGTGAGATAAATTCCTTTAGACACAATTTACACGCGATCATGTTCTTCTCCACGGAGTTACCATTTGGGTTTTTTTAATATCCTGCCCAACAAACAAACAACTGAGCGTTCCTTTGTGTGTGTATGTAGGCTATTTTACAGAGCTGCATCAGTGTTACTGTGCCAGCAAGTGCAGCTGAGAAGATGATCATTGTTTTTTTCCTGTAATTAATTAATCGTAGTCTAATAAACGCGTTTAAATCTCGCACATTGTTACTCCAAACAGCTGAGTGTGTAATCAATGAAACGCGTTTTTGCTGTGAGTTCAAGCTTCTTTTTTAAACCAAGTTTTATTCACTGTGAGGGGCCCCTCTGTTAAAAATTCACAGCACATTCTCACACACACATTCAAACCACTGTTATCAAATGTTACTCACGTGCACAAGTGGACAGACGGCCGCAGGATTCCCTTTGAAGGGTAAATTTGTGAAGGAATCCAATGTAAACACTGGAATCTCCATTGTTTTTAAGCTCGAACTAAAAGCGTCGACGTGATGTGGAAGAAGTGGGTCGAGTCTGCTGACAGTGGACTTTCAACCCCCCCTGTTTGGTTTTCCAGCCTGGCCTCACGGTCACCTCCTATCTGCCACACAGCTGCAGGCTTTCCTCACACTGTTTGAGTTCAGTTCAGACAAAAAGTTAGTTCAGCCTGTTTGACATATGTGCAGTTATAAAGTTTTCAAACAAAACAGAAAACTAGGTCATCTAATAATAAGTAGTTCGATTATGAGACTGTGCCAAAGTTTTAAAACCCAAAATGTGTTGCATACAATCAATCAGTATGGCAGGTCGTTGTTGCATATAATCCACAAATCTGCCAGGACGTTACGTAGAATCAAAATCTGGCAGGCCAGTTTTACATATAATTTATGGCAGAAGGTTATATATAACGAGGAATCATTCTAATCTTGATTATTAGTTATTATGACTGTGCTTTCCCACTCGTTTGTGTTCAGTCCTGATCTTCACCTCAACAGTACAAAATGCAATGCAATGTGTGTGTTTTAAAAAACTGACAAATGAGAGGAGTCAGGACAAAAACCTGAAAGACTTCAAGAATGTCTGAAAAATATTAACAAGGACCACTTAAAAATACAAAAAGTCCGTCTAGGAAAATGTTGAAAAAACGATTAACTCAAACATTTATATACAACACTGTAAATAGATTTACACAGAAACTACATATTTTTAAAAATACATTGTTTCATTACATGAATATTTGCAAGATTATAATATTGTTTCATTTATTTATTTGTTTCATTTATTTTCATTGTTTCATTTATTTATTATTTTATTGTTTTATTAATAATAATAATAATAATAATAATAATAATAATAATAATAATAATAATAATAATAATAATAATTTATTTTTGCTTTGATTTGATGCTAATATCTGTATTATAAGGTTATTGTAGGCAACATTTCACTAAAAGCAGACATGCGTTGTTGCGCCACACATTTTCTCGTGAAATCTCGCGAGAGTTTACCAGAGCGCGTTTTGTTTCCTGACTGTAACCCGAGGGGGAGCTGGAGAAGAAGTAGACTGGGATAAAGAAACTACTACATGTAAAATAAAATCTTTTATTTTTTTTCCTCTCGTGCATTTGTAATAATGGATTATTAATATGTATCTGCGTGGCAGTATGTTTTGATAATGTGTTATGTAGCTGGGTCGTTAGCTTGCGAATTCGTTTGGCTTGTACGTTTGACCGCTGTGTCTGTCCTATGGTGGCCTGCTATGCTAACTGTGCTAATGCTGACATTTTTACGGAAGAAAAACAGCGGAAATAATATAGCTAAAATACTATCGTAACTTAAGATCGAGGTTGACAAATGTTCTTATTTGTATGTATTAACAAAAGATAACATATTTTCAGGGCACAGTTTAGAATTATATTTGGAGTTTAAAGGTTAGCTGCGGTTTCGTTAGCTTGCGAACAACACTTTCGATATTGATAGCTCATCTGAACTGTTGACAGCTGCGCAAGTTAAATTATTTTCTAGAGTAGTAGTTCCGGTCTTAACTAAAGAAAAACACAGCATGTGTTTGTGACAATTGTCTCTGCAGCAATAAACACTGCTTGCCATTATTTGTTTTGTACTTAAATAATGTTTTGTGTCTGGATAAGGTTTTTGCGTCAAAGGTAAACAACAATACTATAGTAAGTAAAAATAACTTAATAAATTTGTTCCTTAATAAATATATGGGTCGGGAGAATATTAAATTAGAAGATCATACAAATATAATACTGTAAACAACACTGATCCCCACCCCCCGACATAAGTGGGGAGCCATGCATGAGTGAGGCAGGGAGTATGGAGAATTATATTATTGTATTTTCTGCTTTTCCTGTGCTTTCTTCTGGCAGAAAGGATGTCATCAAGTGAAGAAGGTTATGTGGTCCGGATCAGAGGACTTCCCTGGAACTGCACACAGGAAGAAGTGGTCAGCTTCTTCTCTGGTACAACAAACTTAGACTTTTTTATAATTAATATATAAAATAAATGTTAGTGAATAGTAATATTAATCATCCTAACAGTTGATAGTTTAAATTCATTATTATTATTATTATTATTATTATTATTATTATTATTATTATTGTTGTTATTATTATTATGTTTTAGGCTTTTGATGTTTTATGATTCTGCTCTGCAGATGTTCAAATACATTTTAAAATTAGCTCTGGTACAATCTAGTTAGCTGGATTGAGCTTACTCCAAAACTGTTCCACATGTTTTCCATACTTCCAAACATATTTCCATATTGTGGTCACAAGAGCATATACAAGGTGTAAATATGCAAACCATACAAAATTAATGACATCATTCCTATTCACATGCAGATTGTGAAATCATGGGAAGTTTAGATGGTGTTTGTCTGACGTACTCTAAAGATGGCCGCTCCACCGGCGAGGCCTTCATTGAGCTAAAAACGTCAGAAGATTACAAGAACGCTCTTGCCAAGGATCGTAAATACATGGGGCACAGATACGTAGAAGGTAAGCAACTTATACTCTTTTAACAAAGGGATAACTATCTGAATGTTGCGCTGACGTGTATTTTTTTTCTGTTAGTTTTTTTTTTTTTTTTTTCGTGTATGTGGTATTAATGATTTATAGTTCAGGCGGTAACTCTTCTGTTGCGTTACTCGTCAGTTCACTACAGAATTGGACTTTCATCTGGGTAAATGTTATGTTTAGTCAGTGTTTTTTTTTTTTAACAAGTTTGTGGACTGTGATAATGATTTTTTATTTATTTATTTGGCTTAAATTACCATTTCCAATGACAGATTTGTAATATTTGTATCTGTTTGTGTCTATTTGTTTGTCTGAATCAGTGTTTAAGTCGAAGCGTAGTGAAATGGACTGGGTGCTGAAACGTAGCGGTCCTCCTCCTGACAGCTGCAATGGCTGCGTAGTGAAATTAAGAGGGCTGCCCTTTGGCTGCAGCAAGGAGGAAATTCTCCAGTTCTTTTCAGGTAAATAAAGAATAAAATGTTTTGGGGATTTTTTTTTTGTTTGTTGTTGTTTTTTTTGGAGTTTTTATAAAGTACGCTGCATGTTGATCTAAAGTATTTATGCACAATCATTGGTCATCTAGAGTTTCAAGTTTTCATTATTGACATAATAATCTAATTGTCCAAATAAAATGCCAAACTTGTTAAGAGTCAGTATTATTACTCCCAATATGTTGTCTTGTAAATTTAGTCTAAGAAAAATATGCTCAAAATTCATACCGAGAAAGCCCAGGAAGTAGTTTATATAAATCACATTAAATTTAAAATAAGTGGCCTGTATAGATTGAAAAACTTTTCTGTTATTTATGTTATTATTGCATCTGAACAATACTGTAAATGTATAATAGGTATTGTTTGTTAAATGGTGCCATATTTAGAAATATATGTTTCATAAAGAGTTAAAATGCTTCAAGCTGCACTTTGATCTTTGATTTCCACCTTGCACAACAACCTAACAGCGACCCATTACCCCACGACTAAACAGCCGTGTTTGTAGTAGAGTCGCAAATTAACATTTTGCAGCATGAATAATGATTAATATGACTTTAAGTTATGGGTCTTGTGCTCCTAAAGCCACAAAGCTCATAACTGTTTGCTTGTTAGAGCTCATTGTTTTTATATGTCAATCCATTAATTGCTGGCCTGTTGGGCTTGTTTAGCAAAAGACAGGCAGTCCCAGAAAACTGATCTGGAGTTTGTATTATTAGTTTTATAACAGAGAGCCTCAATCTCAATAAATTAAAAAAAGGTTTAAATTGGAATAAAGGAACATTACTTTAAAAATGATTTTACCATAATAATTAAATTTGCTGTAACTTTATGTTTTGAGGTAGAAAATGTAATAAAAATATTGAAAGTTGTAAACTGATTCCTGGCCAGTTTCTGTTTTATTTTACTCCAGGAGACAAGCAAGTGTAAATCCAGACTCCTTACATTCTCACACTTAATGAAGTTTTACCAAATACTACAGTTGTTTAGTCATGACACAATAATCCTGAAAGATCCACTGATGCAGTGGGTGTTGTTCTACTCATTCCTTCCAGTCTACCAACCGACCTATGTATTTATGTGTGCTTGGGTTAAAGGGTTGAGAATCGTGCCAAATGGGATAACTCTGCCAATGGACTACCAGGGGAGGAGCACAGGGGAAGCCTTCGTGCAGTTTGCCTCAAAGGAGATAGCAGAAAAGGCTCTGGGGAAACACAAGGAAAGAATAGGGCACAGGTGGGACAGATGGGAGAGGGACGGGCTGGACTGGGCTGGGTTTCTATCTGGGCTTTTGATGGGTGATCATATTAGAACAATTGTGAAATTAATGGGATGGGTTCTGCTTTCGTTGAACAATAATGGGTTGGTTGGTTGGGTTAAAAATGTTGATAATACAGTAGAAACATGGTCATTTAATTGGGTGGGGAAATGAAATGGTGTCATTTTATGTTTAAACTGTTTTGTGTTAGTCAGTCAGGACAAGTTTCTTTCACTGATGCTAAACAAATAGAGCAAATTAATAAAGATCTTTTATAAAGACTTGTTTCACTGCAGGTAGCAGTAAGCCCAGCTAACAATGAGATACATTTTTAAGCTTTAGACATTCAGATATCTTGTCCCTGTGTCAATCATTTGTTTCTGTAAGCAGTCATCAGCCATTTCTACATCTTAATCCTCTCCTATACTCCCCTTTCATCCCACGGACCTCTCACGTTGCAGGTACATAGAAATCTTTAAGAGCAGTCACTGGGAGATCAAATTCCATCATGATGTTCCCCGGCGGGGAATGGGAGGCCAGAGACCAGGGCCCTATGACAGGCCTGTGATGTCCGGCCCAAAGAGTGGGCTTTATGGGCCTGGTCGCAGTGGAACTCTGATGGACAACATGAGGAGTGGAAGTGGTTATGGAGGAGGTACACTGATGTTTAATCATATCACCTGTATATAAATGTAATCTCAATTTTTACTCTTTTATATTTAAAAAAAAAAAATATATATA
>JAUBOC010000043.1:11793631-11816542 GCA_032275365.1 Anablepsoides cearensis
CACACACACACACACACACACACACACACACACACACACACACACACACACACACACACACACACACACAGAGTGACCAGCACTGAGAGGGGCTTAAACTTCTAAATCCTGCATCCTTTTCTCATTTCTTCAGAGTTTGGGTCTGTTGCATTTTCACATCAGATCTTTTCAATGCCCAACACCGACTCTTCCTTCTCTTCCACCTCCTCCCCTCTGACCCCCCCTCCTCTCCTGACCAAAGCTTGACCGGGGAGTATCAGAGGCAGATGTTCCAGGAGCACACGACTGCCCTCAGCCCCACTTCACCCCTCCCCGCCCAACCCAACGCCTCCCATTTGTACTGGATCAGCAGTTAACCCCCGGAAAGAATCGGCCATACAAGCACGCACACACTCGTACAAAGAACACCGCTGCCCAAATCTGTAAGAGCTCAACAGTTGTCCAGCTGAATGAACAACAGACACACACACATGCACAAACACACACACACACACCATGAGCTGTCCAGATCCCCTCAGGTTTCCTGATGGCCACCCTGGGGTCAGGCCCGGTGTCAGCGTCCTGGACCCAGGGTTTTTGTAGGCAGCTGGCCTGGCTAATCCAGCTGCTGGAGGCCACAACTTCTCAAACTAAAGACCAAGGACTCCTGGAGGGCCTCGGGGCAGAGATCTCTGAGCAGGCAGCATGTGATTTGTTTGTAATGCAGGAAGGGAGGTGTGTGTGTGTGTGTGTGTGGGGGGGGGGGGTATCTTGTATATGTTCATAACAAACACTAAATGTTCATAAGTTTGACTTATCAGATCATCAACTAGGTTTTTATTATACGTGTGTAAATTAGTCTGATCACGTGGTTTATATAACAGTTACATTTGTTCATTTATTTTCTTTGTGATAACACAAAATGTATTTATTTAAATAACTGAGTGGTTTAGACCCGGGGATCAAACTCAGTTACACAAAAAAGACAAAATTCCAGAACTGGTTCAAGCCGAGGGCCAATTTCTGCCAATATGTTTTGAAGAAATAACTAATTATACAAATGCCCTTTTCCAAATTATGCTTTGAAACATTTAAAGACATAAACAAATTAAATTTAGAAAAATTAATCATTCGCATTTATTTCTTAAGCCCACTCTCTGCAAATAGTTTGACTTTATAATAAGAAAGGAATACAGCAAAACATGATTAAAGCTTGAAGGTTGTGCCAGCTGTCATGAGAAGAATGTGACAAAAAAATTAACCATCAAACTATTTCACATTTAGTATAATACCTTTGGTGCTAGATGAAACGTTAACGAGGACCAGATTTGGCCCGTGGGCCTTGAGTTTGACACGTGTGGTTTAGACTATTTTAGAAATTAAATAATATCTCAAACATAAAGTATCAACAATAGTTCAGTTAAAAAGCTACATGTTAAATCTGTGATTAATTTTAGTCTTGCTCAGAAAAACTACTGGTTATATAATTCACTTTTTTTGGTGAGTAAAACTCATTATTATAGAGTTGGATGGATTGACTACTTTGGGATGGGCTGGATCTGTGTTTTTACAGAATATGAAGATAAACATCATGAGGAAGGTCCAGAATTATACGCTCACAATTTTAAGATAGCATCTAACGTTTTAAACCAGGCAAGACCAGAGTTTAGTAAAATATCCGGTACACTGTAGGTCTAAGTTACTGTGGCACAATGAGGCTGAACAGGTGTAAAGTCACTACATACTGAATAAAGAGGAGGGCCTCCTCGCCTCTTTGTAGCTCAAGTTTCTAACCTGATCACAGGACCGCTGCTGCTGCTGGGGGAGACTTATCCATCAAGCCACACGACTCCCCCTTTATCATTATAATCAGCACCTGTCTGTCTAAAGGACTGTGCAGAAGTCTTGAGTCATCTCTTGTTATGTTTTTGCTTCAAGAAGCCAGACTTTCCTCTAATCTTGTAAAGTGGATCGATGTTTCTGTACGCTTCATGGACGTCTCTCAGAATGTCAATTCTTTTGAGTTTTTTTTTCTCAGTTTAACCTGACCATTTTTGTTGTAGTTGTTTGTTTAGGACATTAAATATCTATGAAACATTCAAATGCAATCAGCAGCCCATTACAACTATTTGCTTCAATGTATTCAAATAAATACGAACCTTACCACAGATGACACAGTTTGACATCAAATAATATTTTATATTATTATATTTTAAGTTTATTCCTAATGAATTTCTACTTTTTCATATTGATGATCAGCATAATCTTTCAGGTCCACCCATCCATCTATATTTTGTCCTATTTCAGATCACAGCCTATCTTCTACAATCATGGGGGCAAAGGGTGAGGTGCACCCTGCAGGTCACTATAACAGACCGGCGTCAGATCAGGAGCTGGATTTATAGTGAATTTCAGATTTTGTTCATCTGCTGCTGCTGATTGTTTCGGACACTTCTCCATGTGTCTGCTTTCTTCATTTTTAAGAACACACTCCACCATATGTTGGCCAGAACAAGGACCAGACAAAAAAAGCCCCCCAAAAAAGCAGCCAATGTCTAAAGAGTGACTTTCAGAAAACTTATCAAGATCACTTTAAATGACAAATAAACAAACAAAATATTAACACAACTCTTGCACATTACTGTTTGACATTTATATTTAAACTCCCAATATTTATGCAGACTTGTGAACATTTTCTTGTGAAGAAATTGCACATATAATTTGATCTAATTAATAGCATTGCAGTATGTCCAAAAGAGGGTTCCTGTAATCTTTTTGACTCCATCTTCTATAGAGTCTACAATTTATAGTTTCAAGGGCTTTAATGTCAGCACGTTCTCAGTTACCCAAACTGCCTCTGATATGCCTCATTATCAAAACTCCATCAGTGTATGAAGCAAAAATAAAACTATTATTTGAGTTGAAGTGAACCGATCCAAAGTCCCTTTGACCTTTGATTTGTGCAGCTGACCAAAGCAAAGGCCGTCATGCTATGTGTGTAACTGTGTGCGCGTGGGTCTGTGTGTGATGATGATGATGTGGAGGTTCCCACGATGGCCATCCATCCATTTCTTGGCATACGCACGCACCCATACACACACAGGCCATATGGCCATCTCATAGCCCGGCATGCCACCACTGGGATCTCGCTCTGGAAGCAGGCGTTTGGCTTCCTCTCCTGGAGGACAGGCGGAGGACATGGAGGCGGAGGAGGAGGACAGAATGGGGACAGTTGGGAGGAACAAGCAGGGCACGTTGGAGGAGAAATATGTTGGGTCGGCGTGGAGTGATGGCGGTGATAGAATCCGTTTGGTGGCCGCTCGGGTGTTGTGGTGTTTGGTGAGCAGATGGCCCGGGCTCGAGTAGGGGGGGGCGTGTCTTGTCCTCGCGACCCTTCACAAATCACAAGTTTCCCCCCCTGAGGGGCTCGCGACTCGCCGCTCAATGGGAATCAATGGGAATTACTTCACCAGAGAAAGAGATGAATGGGCGGCGGGGCGCGAGACCTCTTCCTTTGTTGTTCCGCGGCACGTCACGGAGCGCTCGTGGTCGCGCACGCGCAGTCACACACACGCATATGCGCGCGCGGACAACACAGGAAAGCGCTTCAATTAAACAATCGACCTCCATTTAAACAATTTTACCCCCCCCCCCCCCACACACACCCACACACAACCATGCGCGTCCACCAAACAGGGATCAGAGGGGAGGAGTTTCTGTTCGACAATCTCCTGACATAAATTGTGTTTTTGAGGCAAAATATCGTCTTGATGTTGCTGAGGAGGGGGGGTGTCACTTTCCTCCTCACATGCCTTTCAGTCACGCTTTGCTGGCGTAATGGGAAAATGTGCGCCACGTCATGGTGATGAGTGACTGAAAAGTGTATTGGCCTTATATACAGGGAGGGGAGAAGAGGGAGCACCGTGGACCTCTGAAAAGTCGGAGATGAGTCCAAATCAAAAGGCTTCAGCAGAGGGATTTTACGCCACGCCACATGGGAGCGTTGCTGATTGCTGACAGAATCAACAGGTTAAATGAAGCTCGGGGCGTAGCGTCCTGTATCTGGATCGACGGTGGCAGCCAAGGATAATAGCGTTAAGGATGAAGGTTAAAGGCCTTTCAATGGGCCACGAGGAGGTGTACACACAGCACTTCATGGACACTGACCACCCCCCACCCCCACAGCCACTTTAGATCTCCACGCTCATGGCTCAGAGAGGAGAATAACCCCGCAGGATGCAGTTACAGCGCCGCGGCTCCCACACTGATGATCAACACTGTATGTGTTGACATGAAAGTTGTCCATATGTTACTGATGGCTCCTGAATGAGAGCCTTGTTCGTGGACAGCAGAAGCAGTGATGCTGCAGAGGGGTCCAGCTTCAATTGGAGATGTTAATTAAGACCCCCTCCTCCTCCTTCCCTCCTCTCAGTGTGTGTGTGTGTGTGTGTGTGCTGGTATGCATAAACATTAGAAGTGGCACAGTCCTGTGATGCCGTGCACTTGTTCTTCAGTGGGATCTACTGCTGTGCCAACACGTTAATAAATAAATAATTCTGGGAGGAGGGCCTCTCTGGATCTCTGAAGGCTGCAGCTGATTGACAAGTGTGGCACCAAAACACCAATTAACGGCTCTGGCCAATCAGCGACTCTCTTCACAGCCTTTCATTTCCGTTTTTTCCCTCCCTCATCCAGACTCATACAATATAAAGCCTTCTTGAAAAAATGTGCATAATTTAATGAATTTCACGAGCATCATTTTCCCTGTTCGAAACGAAGGCAGTGTAGTTACAGCCTGATTATTTAACTGAAATAAAATCAGGGCAACATATGTGCATTCTTCTGCGGCGCTTGTATCTGAAATTTTAACCCACGTGCAAAAAAGAGGCTTTATTTAACGTAGATTGTTTTCTCAGGGGTTTGTGACGAAAAAATGTCATTTCTCAATCAAAAGCAAGGATACTGACCTGCTATCTGTTTGTATTACCGTGTGTCGGTGTGTGAGAGAGAGGGAGAGAGAGAGAGAGATTCTCTGGTGTTGTATTATTGTGGGAGAGCAGGTGCTGCCGACCCAATTACCATACAGCTGAAAGCACAAAGAGAAAAAAAAAGTTTACTCCCTCTACGAGTCCCCTCCTCCTCCTCTTCATCCTCCTACCCCCTCCCTCTCCTCACAGAAGTCTCTTAATGACAGCCACGCGAGTGACACACCACCAAGTCTTTTTTTATTTATTACTGCCTCTATCGAAAAGCAAGTTGTAGGGAAACACAGGCGCGCGGGGGGAAACTGAGTTCCAGTGGCGCGCTTGTGCGTAAAAGTGCGTTTTTACGCACAAAAAAGAAAGTTTGACTTTTTGAGCCCATAATGATTTAGCACTCTGAATCGGTTCAAAATAACACACTGAGGCACGTTTTTAGAGTAAACTATGAGGTTTTGGATAAGTGCACCCCTCAGATTGATTTTGATCCTCTCCTTGCATTTTTAAATCAGAATTCGCACTCAGAACTAATCATTACTTAATGACTGAACACGCGTAGCTGTAAAAAAAAAACGTCAAGAAATAAAGATAAAGGATAAAATGAACAGATCGTCTCGTTTCGGGGGTGTAAACATTAAAAAAAGCGGCAGGGGTAACACCATAGGAATGCAACTGAGCAGATGGTCGTTGGCGGAGTGTGGGGACGGCTGGCTGGCCGGCTGGCCACGCAGGGAGCGGGTCAAGCCAAGACTTTACCATCGTAACCTCATGATACGAGAAGTCACCGTCAGGCTGGCTGCTGCGCATAAATCTCTGGGCAGAGTTGATGATTTCGTGCGGAGGTTTGAAGAATTTGTCGGAATGTAAAATGGGCCCCGCGTGTTGTGGAGGAGGGAGACATCAGGGGGGAGCAAAAGAGGGTTGTTGCACATTTAACAGCTCACTAGCCATTTGGTCTGTCCCCCTTGAGAGGGAGAAAAAAAAGGGGGGGGGGGAGAAAAAAAGTTTTGCACTCCCCTCCCTTCTCCTCTCCTCCTCCCCCTCCCGTTTCTTTGTGATGGCCCCGGGGCGGACTTGCGGTGGTGGTGGAGGGAGGGAAAGATGAGGAGCAGAGGGGCTCATTTGCATCTTATTACCCTTCTCCTGCTGGCCCGGTATAAAACCCTGCGCAGGGGCAGAAAACCCATCAGACTATAGTGACACACCAACGGAATCAAAGAGGAACGGAGACTTGTTTTCTCTGTGTAGATCTTTTTTTTTAGATTCGACAACAACAACAACTGGAAAAACATAACAAGAGTTGTCTGAACGACGACAGATTGGAATTATTGTTTCCATCAAGGATTTTCTTCACGTTTCTTCAAAGGGAGATTGTTCCGCTGGAAATTATTTTTTTTACTGTAATTTTTTTTAATTAAAACTCACAGCTTCAGTGGGAAGTTAAAGGAGCAGGTGACAAACCAGGAACACTTTCATCTCATCCTTGTGCGTCAAGCCTTGACTGCGATTCGAAGGAGAACTTTTCAAACTTTCTTCATGAGTATTTGAGGACCCGCGGAGCTCTCACTGCTTGCTGAAGAGCTGTCAGCACAATAATGGGACGCCTGTGTCTGCCCCTGCTTGTCAGTCTGGCTTTACTCACCTGCCAGGTAAGGTCCAATAACATTTTTAGGGAACTTTAAAGAGTTTTACGCACGTCGTTTTTTTTCTGGTTATGTACACATATTTGGGTCATTCTTATATTTCCAACAACACCAAACTGATTCTGTGTCACCGTGTAGGTTTTGGGCTCCGGCGTGTTTGAGCTGAAGCTGCAGGAGTTTCTCAACAAGAAGGGGATCGCCGGGAACGCCAACTGTTGCCCCGGCGGCTCCGCGCACGCACAGGGCCACCAGCAGTGCGAGTGTAAGACCTTCTTTCGGGTCTGCCTGAAACATTACCAGGCCAGCGTCTCCCCGGAGCCCCCCTGCACTTATGGCGGGGCCGTGACTCCCGTCCTCGGCTCCAACTCCTTCCAGGTGCCGGAGACCAACGCGGAGAGTTTCACCAACCCGATCCGCTTTGCCTTCAGCTTCACGTGGCCAGTAAGTTGATTGTCACGAGAAATGTTGCCGTTCAAACAGCTGCTTAGTTGTATATTTTCCGAATAAATAGTTGAATAAATTGGACTTTTTTTTCCTTTTTTTTTTTTTTTTTGCTGCAACATGTATTTGCGCCGCACACAATCGTCCACGCGCAGAGGCAGTGGAATAATTATTATTCCAGTGGGACGTGTTTGCTTTGAAGAGCACAAAACCCAACAGATGCTCCCCAAACTCAACACTTGTGAGGGTCTTTGTCAGTAGTGTGTGAGAGGCTCTATTGTAGTGTTTCAGTGGTCTTTGGTGGGATACAACAGGGAGGGGAGGAGGGTGTGTGAGTGTGTGCGTGAAAAAGAAAGGGAGGGGACGGTCACCAAAAGATTTTTTTTTCTTTTTTTCCCCCCCTCCGACCAGCCGTGGTGGGAAATATAACATCCTTTGAGTTGGCACATCATTGGCAGCGCTGCGTGAAATTCCGCCTCGTTTTTTTTTTTTTTTTTTTTTTTTTTTTTTTTTTTTTTTTTTTTTTGGTTTTACTGCGGCGTCAGAGTGTGAGCGGAGCAGGGGTGTGAAAGAGGAGCAGGTAGCCTTATTAGGCCTCTAATCAACACGAGAATTAGGCTGTGAAGTTTATTGCGAGGCCTCCTAATGGCCCTCTGCAGAGGGGGAAGGAAGGGGGGGCGGGGGGGGGACCTCCAAGCTGAGCAGCTGTTGACTCTCTCCATCTCTCCTCAGGGGACGTTTTCACTGATCATTGAAGCTCTGCGCACCGAATCCCTGGACGACCTGACGACAGGTGGGTGACAGCAAGAGAAGACAGCAGTGTAGCCTAAAGACAGACAAGAAGCCTAATGATGGCGTTGCTTAGGTGCCATGTTTTTTCTCTTAAGAGCACCCATCAGTAGTAATGATGACACACTTATCTGGAGTCATGATTTACACTTTCTCATTTTTATTTAACTGGCAGTATACACTTTTATTAGTTGTATAAATGTGCATCTTCCTTTTAAAAAGGTCAGAAGTTACCATAGTTTCTACAAGGAGCAAATACGGTCTGAAGGAACTTTATGTGACTTATAAAAACAAATAATAATGAACACTTTAATTCTCAGATTTGACTCAGTGAGGAGATTTTCTGTTGTCTCATGACTGAAAAAAAAGAGAATGTGTAGGAATTAGATGGGAAAATGTTCTGATCAATAAATGTGTTTTTAGATGTAGATGACCTCCAGGATTTAACTAATCACACAAAAGCATTGTTTTAATTCCAACAGCAGCACTTGATCTCATCACAATCACATTTATTTAGCCTCTGACATGAACAAACTGGGGATATGTGGCGATAGATGACCCATAATAAACTTGTGATTTCCTCACACAGACAACCCGGAGCGCTTGATCAGCAGGATCACCACTCAGCGCCACCTCAACGTTGGGGAAGAGTGGACCAAGGACATGCAAACAGGCGGCAGGACAGAGCTGCACTTCTCTTACCGCTTCCTGTGTGACGAGCACTACTACGGAGACGGCTGCTCCGTCTTCTGTCGACCCCGAGACGATGCTTTTGGACATTTCACCTGTGGAGAGCGAGGAGAGATCATATGCAACTCTGGCTGGAAGGGGCAGTACTGCACTGAGTGTGAGTGGCTAATTAATTATGTGTCTGTGTGAAACAATTAAAGAAAAAAAAAACATAAATAGGAGGTAAATGGAAGGAACCTTGGTGGTAAAAGTTGTTTCTGGTGACAGCTGCTTGTCATTGATGAAGAGAAGGAAAGGATTTTCATTAATAGTAGGAGCTGACGTTTACACAAGTCTTAAAAAAACTCAATAATTAGCACATTAGTTTCTCCACATTAACTGCCATCTTCAAAACTGTCAAAACTACTTGTAGAGTTTCTGGTTTCTACCCAGTTTATAAAACTACTTCTCAAAGTTAATTTCCTCTCCAGTCATTTGCCTCTCTTTATTGTTCAAGACTTTTTCCACCTCATAATGCGGGGCCCGTGTGCAACAGGCGTCAGTTAGTTATCCCATAGCACCAGAGGCCTCCATTCTAATGAGCCGCAGTGGCTCCTCAGTAATTCACACGCCGCGTGCCTTCCATTAGACCGCTGGGGCCTCCTCGCCCCCAAACCTCCTCCCCGATTGGCCGAGTGGGGGTCCCGTATTGTTGTGGCTCGGTCTGGTGATTGGCCGAGCGGGGCTGTGTATTGTTGTGGAGGGGGCAGCTGCTCAGTGAGAGGAGACAATGGAGCAGCTGTCTGGTGGTTAGCTCCTCACAGACCAGCTGGCCCTGGGGGTAGGAGGAGGGGGAGGAGGGGGGTAGCGGAGAGACAGGAGGAGGGAGAGGAAGATGAAGAAGAAGAGATTGCGAGACGGGGAGGGGATAGTAGGATGGAGGACGAGAGAGAGAGAGAGAGAGAGGCAAGTGGTACGAAAAAGGGACTTCTGACCCACAGTCAAATGGAGAAAGGGGGCTTTGTGTGGGGGGCTTTGTGTTGTAGAGCCACCACGGTAAAAGAGAAGGCTTTCTGACTCTTTCTTCTGTTTGGTGACCAAATCTGCCAAAGTCTGAAAAGTAACATTTCAACAACATTTACAGCTGAGGAAATAAACTTTCAGGTGGCCAAGAACCAATTGATCAGTGATTACTTTGGAAGCACTAAATTAAATAAAAAAAATGGAAAAGGGCAAACAGGCAGGCCATCAGACAAACAGGAAAGACTCACAAATTAATAATGGAAAGGTTTAATATGATTCTTCCATTCTTTGTTTAACTTTGTTTCTTCTTTGCAGCAATCTGCCTCCCTGGATGCGATGAAGAACACGGCTTCTGTGATAAACCAGGAGAGTGCAAGTAAGTCCAAAAAAGTTACTTTGATGGGTCTTTATTTTCCATAAATAAATGTTTTCTACAGTTTTATTTTCCCCTTGTTTTCTGTTAATAACCGAATGCTGCGTTCCCAGGTGCCGCGTGGGCTTCAGTGGACGTTACTGTGATGACTGCATCCGTTACCCAGGCTGCCTCCACGGCACCTGCCAACAGCCGTGGCAGTGCAACTGCCAGGAGGGGTGGGGCGGCCTCTTCTGCAACCAAGGTGAGATTTTACTCACAGATTTACTACGAGATCGAGTCATAAGTCTTTGCTTCACATCAAAACCATTTTACTCGTTAATGTTGTTGTCACAGATCTGAACTACTGCACACACCATAAGCCCTGCCTTAATGGAGCCACCTGCACCAACACTGGCCAGGGGAGCTACACCTGCTCATGTCCACTTGGATACACAGGTGCCAACTGTGAAATCCAAGTCAACGAGTGTTCCGGAAATCCATGTCGCAACGGAGGCAGCTGCATTGTGAGTATCACTTCAACTGAAGAGTGGTTTTTAGGTCTGACCATGAGAACATGCGTGTCTGTAACATGTTTGTACTGTTGTCCATACAGGACGATGATAACAGCTACAAGTGTACCTGCCCACCGGGTTTTTATGGCAACAACTGTGAGTTAAGTGCCAACACATGCGCAGACGGGCCTTGTCTCAACAGTGGGCGGTGCGTGGATAATCCTGAAGGTGGCTATTTTTGCCAGTGCTCAATGGGATACGCTGGTTTCAACTGCGAGAAGAAAATTGACCACTGCACTTCAAATCCGTGTTTAAATGGTACGTCCTCTCATGTTTGTTTGTAAACTCACCAATAAACCCACAGCTGGTGTTTTAAAGTACGTTAATAATAATTGTTTGGCTTTATCTCCCTGCAGGAGCAGAGTGTGTTGACCTCGTGAACTCCTACCTCTGTGAGTGCCCTGAAGGATTTTCAGGTCCAAACTGTGAGGTCATCACTGGGTTTTCTGGATACTGTCAGTCCTTCCCTTGTCAGAATGGTGGGACTTGTCAAGAGGGAGTGAATGGCTACACGTGTACTTGCCCTCCAGGTATGACAGCTCTCAAATGATGTTTCATTGTTGCTTTAGGTGTTATGTGCCTTTGGGACCCTAAATCTCCACTTTCTTTGCAGGTTATACTGGCAAAAACTGCAGCACCCCCGTCCTCCGCTGCCACCACAACCCCTGCCACAACGGCGCCACCTGTCACGAACGCGGCAGCCGCTACATATGCGCCTGTGTGCCTGGTTATGGAGGTCACAACTGCCAGTTCCTCTTACCAGAGATCCCCCGGGGTTCCCATCCTGTTGTGGATGGGACAGATCGTCATTTTCTGTCATCAGAGAATGGAAACGATGATGGGGACAGGGACGACGAAGGCGGGTTTCCTTGGACGGCCGTGTGTGCCGGCATCTTCCTTGCACTTGTGATTCTGATCAGCTGCTCTGTGCTGGTGGTCTATGTCCGAGTCAAGCTGCAAGACCGCCACAGTCACCACAGCGATAGCGTGCACAGCGACAGCCAAGAGACCATGAATAACCTCACAACAAACAACTGTCTCCGGAATGACAAAGAACTGGGCGGTATGATGACAGCATCAGTCAAAAACACCAACAAGAAGGCAGATTACCATTCAGAACTTACCGGGTCACTCGGTGGTCTGAGTGGCATTGGCAGCCTCAACGGATCAGAAAAAAATGGCTTTAAGGCTCGCTACTCCAGCATTGAGTACAACTTGGTTCACGAGATCCGGCCTGAGGAGCTGCTGCCTTGTACAGAAGAAGAGCATCATGAGCCGGAGGCCAAATGTGACGTCCTGGATGAGTCCAAAACAGAGGAAGGGTTCAGGAAGCGACAAAACAGGTGTGCATATCTAAAAATAGAAACAGTATTTGAACATTTTGCATTTTGTACCCAAAAATCAATAAAAACGTGTGTTGTGCGAGGTGTGGAGGCTAAATCTTGTTGTTTATCCTTCAGTGACGCATCAGAACTAAAGCCATCAGCAGAGTCACCGAGCTACAGCGAAGCAAAACATCAACCGTCCACTGAATTAAACCCTCCTGCAGCGAGTGATTCTCAGTACCAGACAACTTGTGACGTCAAATGCCAGTCAAGCACTGATGGTGAATACCACAGTGCCAACGACAGCCGGTACCCGTGTACCGCCGACACCAAATACCAGTCCGTCTATGTCATTTCAGACCAGAAAGACGAATGCATCATTGCCACAGAGGTATTTACCTGCTCAATGATTCCTTAGGCATGAACCTCTACCAGCTTTTTTTTAAGAATATTGTAAACCTTATCTAATTGTTTTGTTTGTGTGGTCTGTCTTGCAGGTATGATACCAGTTTTTCCTGGCTGATGGTGATCTACGCACACCAACCCCTGAGCAGTAGAGCTCAGTTTGTTTCTGGGAGGTTTTACTCCTGCTGTTTGCTGCTCTTCCCTGGAAGTTCCCAGAGGACCTTGAGCCAAGGTGCTGATGAGCCACTGCAGAGTCAGTGTTTTGCTCAGTGATGCCTGAGGACTACATTAATACGGGTCAACTCTTAAAAACTTTTGATCTTTGATGGATGTAGATCTGTTGATCGCCCAGTGCTATGGATGAAGCATCGTAACAAAGTGCTTGCTCTCGCACTGTGATTGTACAGAAACAGCACTGACCTAGAGCTCATACAGTCAAAGACTGCTGGAGAACTGATGAAGAGCTCGCTGAACGTCTCCTTGTGGCGCTGGAAGATTTACGGCTCATAACAGGATGAAGTGTTCTCTCCTGATAAGCAGCGGAGCTACGACTTGGATGTTGACCGATGACATTGTTGCGTACGGTTAGCGTGCCAACTGAACGAACAGTGTAGTACCTTCAGGATACCGAAAAACCAATTAAAGTACTGCTGTAGTACTGTGCTGTGTAAAAAAAAAATCTGTCATGGATTTCAAACGTTTTATGTTCTGCGCAGTGCTGCAGAGTAGAGTTGTGGAGCTGTAACCCTCACCAAATCACTCAACAAATGTCACGTGGAGCTTTTCTGAGAAGACTACTAACAGTTTTTAATCCACCTTTAACTCTACAGTACTGGCAAAGTTGGCTGAGCTGGTTCTCAGCAGGAAACAGAGAACTGAAAACTCCAGTAGTGACTGCAGATTGATCCAACGTGGATTCTGTTGGGCCATACTGGCCTCTGAGAGTTGGGATGAACAGGGCGGTGGTTTGGGCAGAGCATCCTAAGAAACCCTTTCGGCATTAGAACACTAAAAAAATATAAAAAATAAAAATAAAAAAATC
The DNA here is from genome assembly GCA_032275365.1 of Anablepsoides cearensis. Lineage (NCBI taxonomy): Eukaryota > Metazoa > Chordata > Actinopteri > Cyprinodontiformes > Rivulidae > Anablepsoides > Anablepsoides cearensis. Next base: position 11,806,854 of record JAUBOC010000043.1, read on the forward strand.
AAACAAAACAAATGTGGGATTTAATTTTTAAATCATGTGTTATGAATGTTCTGTACATTTCAGTCAGTTTAATACGGTTTTGCTTCAAAACTGTTGTTTTTATTTCCTGACCTCCTAATGATGCTGTTGTTTGACCACGAAGACCAAGCTCTAAAAGTCTTAACTGCCAAGACCTCATTGCACTATAGAGGTGTGTGTGTTTGTGTGAATGTGTGTGTGTACAGAGGACGTAATGCTTATATGCACTGCCCACACCTGCAGTCTTCCACAATTAGCCGATTCAAGAACGCCGTCGCCCTGCCATCCTTTGGTTAAGATGTTCCCTTTTTTAATGTTATTTGTTATCTAAAGAGGTTATTCTTTTAATTTAATGATGTAATTATTTGTGATACATTTTTATTGTGTTGTTTTTGTTAAGTCTGTTATAATTTAAGTTGTTTTTTTTTTTTTATTCGGATGATGACGTATGTATGCGAGCATGTATGTGTTAGGCACTTGAGACCACTGTGACTGTGTTGTATTTAAAGAGAAAAGTTGTATGTACAAAGCCTGTCATTTTTATTACTGGAAAAAAATATTTTTCCAAAATAAAAGATAAATGAAATCTACCACATTTGGTGTTTATTCTATATATTTTTAATGGATAGACTTGTTCTAAAAAAGCTGTCAAACAAATTTAAACAGATATTTGTTGTCACTGAATGATTATATATGAGTGGTGTTTGCATGTGTGTGTGTGTGTGTGTGTGTGTGTGTCTGTCTGACACAGCAGAAGACTGTCTCCTTGTGGAACCACTAAATGAGACAAAGACACACCCCATAATCATAGAACGCTTAGCGAGCCTCCTCTGAGGCCAGAGTCGTTTCTGCGTGTGGATTTGTGTTTGAGTGTGTGAGTCCAAGTGTGTGTGTGTGTCTGTGCCCCCATGTGTTTGTGAATGAATCTTTTTTTTTCTCCTATGAGCCTCTTTATTTGAGTGTGAGTTCATGTGTGTGTGATCTTGTTTAAGCGGAGGGGGTATTTATAGCTGGAGGAAGAAACCACCAGTCTGGATTTAGTCCCAGTTGCCCCTGCCTGACTGTGCTCTGCATGAATATAAGTGTGTGCGTGTGTGTGTGTGTGTGTGTGTGTGTGTGTGTTATTTAGCGACCACTGAGAGCATAGAAGTGATCATCAAAGAAACTCATCTGGTTTACATTCTTATATCAACACACACAAGCCAGACAGTGAAATTGGATGACAGATGATCAGGACTTTACAACAATTAGAAAGGATAAACTGTATTAAGTGTTGACATTTCAGTACACACACACACACACACACACACACACACACACACACACACACACACACACACACACACACACACACACACACATACATAGAGTATTTGGACTTGATTAATTTCTACAGTCTAACCCTGATCCTTTACCCTAAAACTAAGCTAAGAATAGTGTTGGACCAGGCAAAATGTCTTCACAAGGGTGGTCTAATATTCAATTAAGTCTGCACAACATCAAGACATGTATACAGGTCACAAACTAGCATGATGTTACAGTTTTTATTGATTGCTTTGACCTGTTTGAAGAAACTGGGAACCTCTCAGTCTTCATCATCTCCATCTCAGCAGAGCAGAAGTCACCTCTTGCAATGTTTAACCCATTCTCATTGGTTTGACACAGTTTTTCACCCTTTTTGCAAAACAGTTAACACAGATGTCATTCAAGAAGTCCTAACTCCGTTATAGCTGTCAGTATGAAATCACCTAAACACCTGTTTGACACTTCTTCACAGAATTTTTCATTTTGAAATCAGCAGGCCTGTGTTGTTCTTTGCTATCACCATCCCTATGAACAGATGCTCAATGCAATGACTGCTGCTGCCCAAGATATAGATGCAGAGGCATGTCAAGGATGGATCAGGCATGCTAGACAATTTTTTGGACGGATATTTTTTTGCGAAGTGGATGAGGACATGGGGCCCATTCTTCAAGAAAGAAGAAACTAGAAGAGAGAGAAGAGTATCACTTGTAGCTATCTCTTATACTCTTATAGTATAGGCCTACTATAGATTTTTTTATTTACATAATTTCTCACACAGTAAAGCATTTTATTTTTATTTCCATGTATTCTCTGTTGGAATATTTCATTTGTCAGGCACAGTCTGAAAAAAAAAATGTAATCAATAAAATTTGCATCAAATCATATCTGCTTCTGGATGCATTTTTTGCAAGAGGGCAAATTTGACTCCAAACAGCACAGTCATAGTCTACAATGACAAGCAATGCTGCACTGATTCACACATGAGTGCTGTATTTTGTACTTTGTTGTTCATTGTGTAATGGTTGTTTGGAGGTGCTCATACATTGTGTTAAAGTTGAGTTGTTTGAAGGCAAAATTAGCTTTTGTTCCATATTTTAAACGTTTTGACACAGTTGGTGCCTTTTGCAAACAAAATGTGTCATTTTGACCACTGTGTCACTGTGTAGGCCTCCGTGTTAACTGTTTTGAAAATGTGGTTTTTGAGTTGAAGGCTGCTTCAAAACAATCAATAAAAACTGTAAATTCAACCTGTCAGTCATGAACAGAGTCATATAACAATTTTTACTTTGGCAACTTTCGCAATTAGCACACAAGCTCACAGTTTCAAGATAAAAGTACAGTAAATGTTTTTAAGGTGTGTTTGAAAGTCTCAGAGAGGTATCCAGCAGACAAACTGATACAGTCTGAATGTTGCACAGGCTCATCTAGATAAGTAAACCTTTTCACCTAGAAATATTCCCTTTTTCAAGAAATCTTATTAAGTAAAACTGTCAATAATATTAGTGTCAATAATATTGTAATTGACAATAACAAGATTAATAGTCTAACCCACTCATCTCTTGCTTAGTATATCATTCTCAAAACAAGAGCTAAATATTTTTGGCTGAATATAAGATTGTTTGTTAGATGGACAGTTTTTGCAGCTACTTCATTTAAATCATGTAAACTTTTTTGACCCTGCTTCTAAAAAAAATCCGAATCGTGAATCATTGGAAACTGGAATTGTTTAAATTCAAATGAAGCCCAACACAAGTTGCAGTTTTTTTAACTGAACAACATCTTCTGTTTTGTACGCTAACCCTCCACTCCGGGGCTGGATGTGGTAACAGGTTTTATGACTGATGTCACGCCTGATAAGATGATTAGTTTACAGAACATCACTTAAAGAATGACCAAACCTTTAATTAAATGAATAATAAACCCAGTTTATTGGTTTATGCTGCACCGAAACACCGAGCTGTCCTCTCTTTTAGTCATTTTAGTATAATGTTATAGAAGTACTACTATTTAAATATTTTCCCTTCTATCAGTGACATATTTTCTGCACCGATCGACCCGTCTTCACAAAGGTAAACTCTTACTGCAACTAAAAAATAGGTTTCATTTCATCAGGTAATGACATATATTTCCATCTTGCCCAGAAGGTTATTTGCTAAGTTTTGTAGTGAGAACACATTATAGGTTTTTTTTTCTTATGACACTTCCCTGAAACACATATCCATGCAGGTGTCACTGCACGGTAAAACATTGCACCACCTCTCCAAAGTCCTCCTGCAGGTCTTTGACAAAACAACTGGGGCTTTGGGTTGCATCTCGGACCACCCTTAGGTCTCTTATAGAATCACTCTCTTTTTTCCTTCTTTTCACAACATAATGTTATGACAGTGTCAATAATAGTAATTTTGGCTGGTGTGCAAAACCACAACTTGACCTTCACTGCACTGAAAACCTTTTAAAAACAGTCCTATTTTTTACTTTCCTTCTAGTAAACTAACATTTTTTGGAATCTTTGAAACTTATTTTCTGTCCAGTCTTTGTTGCGGACCAGGACAGCATAGGAGCTGCTGGATGATTGGAGCCAGGGAACAGACTGTACGAGGAACTCAAGGATAAGTTAAATTTTATTTAAATATAAACAAAAAACAGTTGAAGCAGCAAAAACGTACATACAGGAGGTCCAGAAGAACAGAGAGCAATACAACAATGATTCGTTGAGGTGATGGTGGCAGGAGACTGAATATATGGAGCTGGAACTGAAACATGACGGCCAGCTGAGCTGATTAGAAGTGACAACAGGTGTGAGAGGCTGACTGAGGGTAAATTAATAAGTGATCCAGGAAAACACAGAGGTGAAACAGGAAATAAAAACGTAAAACAGTAAAATACAGACTGTAAAGACAATGAAATAACTCAGAGAAATATCAAAACACAGAGACCATGAGACAATATAATCAGAGATAACTGGATGACAACCGTTGTGTCAAATGGCCAATGAGCAGTACTTGAATGTGTGTTTGAGAAATCTGGGAAATTGTTCAACAAAGACTTAAAACAGAAGCTGAGATCAGATCATCTACTAATGTTTTCAGCTTGTAGCTTTTTAGGAATCACTTTGTTGATGCTAAAATGTGACCCATCACTGCTCACAGGATTAAGTCACAAAGTGGAGATATGGGTAGCAATGCTTTGATTAAAACATTTAGCAAAAATGGAATTTTGTCAAATTATAATAAATAAATAATCTTTGGATCATGTAAATGATCTTAAAGAGACAGAGGCCAATTTCAAAGAGTTTAAATGAGCTATGATGCAAAGTCTATTTTATTTTTCCTATTTAACAGCATTTTCATAACAATTGAACATACATGATTGTGGTGTAAAACTGAACTACATGACTAAAAAATAAATAATACACCCTCCCCCCGCTCCCAAAATAAAATGTTGAAACTGTTTTTTGAACAGCAGCTACGAAAAAAAAAAAAAACAATTTTGAGCAGAAAAGCTTTAAATTTTTGTAATTTCCCTTGAACATGCAAAGTTTTTTTTTTGTTTCCCGCTGGTAAATCTTCTAAAAATGGTTTGAAGGTTTCCTATTTAAAAATTCTTCATTGGAACCTAAAACCTAAAAAGTCGGATTCAGAGCAAGCATTATTGTGATTAGGAAGACAAATCAAGCCATATCTCTGGAACTGCTCATCATATCAGGATCATCCTGGTATCAAAATGTAGTTTATAAAGCAGGAAACTGAAAATGTTCTTAGGTCATTTTGTCCAAATTTGACTTAATATTCAGTTTGATGTGATGGCTCATATTTACACTTTAATATATGTTAATATGTATTATCCTTGGTGTTTTTCCAGATTAAAATTAATCTATCCAGTATAGATTACCACTGCGTGCAACTAAAGTATCTGTTGCATCTCATCTCGCCAGGCTTTAGAAAGGACCGGATCAAAGCAGTGACCTGCCTAATGGCTGTAGACACGGTGACGGTTGCCCTTCCAAAGACTGCGACTGTTGCTGCTCAAAAAGTATTTGCTTGTATTACACAAGCAGCAGGCAGTTGTTAGCACATACCATGCTAAGCTTTTTAACTTAACTTTTTTTCAGTGCCACAATAGTTTTTCGCTGAGTTGGAAAATCACAGGAGACAGGCTTAAAGCTGGCCCTTTGTTGTCGTTAGGCTGTCCTCCGGCCCCCGAACAGTTGCACACACTCGCGTCCTCCCTCTCAGCATCTCTCTGGTGTCAATAGTCAGACAAAGCCCCGGTCACTGGCTGCCATATGCTGCTCTGCTGCACATAAAGACCAGAGGGCTTCTAACTTCTGAGGGTGGAAACTGAAACTTCTTCATGATCAAATACGTACCATCGCTCCTACATTCATGCAGGCTTGCTTCTGTTTTTAATCTCACCCTTCAACCCTAATCGGAGTGTTTTTAATATCAGAGTTCTTTAAGATCAACACCTTGCACCATCACTAATAATGTCCTGTTCAGTGCCAATCATAAGTTGTACAATAAAAATCAATTTGTAAATAACATTCTTCTTACAAAATCTAAATATTAGCTTTGAGTAATGCCCTGTCCCCTCGGTCTCCTCTCATACTTTTCATTGTGACAGGGCGTAGGCAGGACCGTGGCTAATCCAGAGAACAGCCTGTTTAAGTGTGTCTCTGCTATAATCTGATTAATCTGTCCATTCATGCACTCTGCTCCACTCTCATCTCCTGTTGCAGATCTTTTGGAAAATTTAGGACCGTGTGTGTCAGTGTGTTGCTGTGTGTAAACATGTGTCAGTGCCCCGCTAGTGTGTGTGTGTGTGTGAGAGAGAGAGAGAGAGCGAGAGAGAGAGAGAGAGAGAGAGAGAGAGAGAGAGAGAGAGAGTGTGGGTGTGTAAAAGAAAGTGAGACTGAAGGAGATTGTTTTGAAGATGGTAACAAGAGAAAAGGAGGAAGAAAAAAAAGCACACACTCCTTTTGTCTGCGTATTGGTCACCTGTTCTATATGTGCACACACACACACACACACACACACACACACACACACACACACACACACACGGTCTAGTACAGCTATATTTATGGGGACATCACATTGACTTCTATTAATTTCTTCAGCCTAACCCTGACCCCTTACCCTAAACCTAACCTCACAGATTCAAACCAACCCTATGTCCAACCTAAACTCAACTTTAGCCCCATAGAACTAGGCTTAGATCCCCATAAGTACCAAGTGGTCCCAACAAGTAGGGGTGTGTGCCAAAAATGGTCCCCACATAGGAAATATCCACCTGAAAGTACTGTCTTAAAAGTTTAGTTGAAAGTGGTTCATTAGAGGCTGCTGTGACTACATCAGCTGTGAATTCATTTCATTTCATTATCGTTTTCCTTTGCTTACTGTGCAAAACGTTTTAATGCATTTTATATGATAACAATTTTATCCAGCTTAGCGTCGGGTAAAATGAAACCATCAGTGAAATTCTTCCAAGTTCATTCAGCAGAATGGCAGTGAACATGTTGTAAAGTCGTAAAGATGGTCATAAAAGTTCTGCTGCAGAAAAACAAGTCTACCAGCAGATGGTTGGCCCCCACAGAGACGAGGTGTCAACACGACCCAGTCCGTCTGGAGTTAGGTGAGAAGATGCTGGCCGTGTGGCAAGTTGGGTAAGATAAGTGGAACAACATGCCTAACAAAGAGCAACTCTTAATTTAATGCTTACCTTCTATTTGATTTATTCTTTATTTTCCAAAAAAAAAAAAATCTAATTTTTTCATCCTTGGATTACTTTAGAACCTCAAAGGGCTTTGACCCTGAAGCAACAGTGTTCTGTAGAGTCATCCTCAGTAATCAGTGTTTTACCTGCAGTAGAAATCGGTTTGTAAGAATGAGAGAAAAAAGTCTGGTCAGTTATGTTGCTGTAAGTTACAAATAAAGTTCCTCTTGCAACTTGCAAAACTGAACAGGTTCAGTGTGTTTCTGATGTAAAATAATAATTTTATAAAACACTGTTCGCTTAAAATATTTGGTTCCTCCTTTGGTTGATTTTTCCATCAGTAAAGCAATGTGGTGTGACACATTTAACAGTGTGTGTGTTTCACTTGGACAAATAATCAAATTTGAAACAGTCTTCAGAGTAAATAACCGTCTTATGTAAAATGACAGGTTTATGAAATAAAGTATTATAAATTTATAAATCATTTACATAAAATGGATTGAAAATATTTGAGTTGTTTTCTTAAGACACCAGAAATCCAATGTAAACCATGAGCATGTCTCCAGATAACTTTAGCCTGATATATTTCTAACTGAGTGAGTTCTACTGCAGGTAAGATATTGATTACTGATGGCAGCAGAACACCATTTCAAAGAATCCAAACAATTTCTTTAATATATTTTAAAGTTATCAATCTACTAGAAACCCTAACAAGATTTTTTTCTTGTAGTTTTTCATAGGTGAGTTTGTCAAAAAAACAAAACAGAAAAACCTTTAAATCTCTAAAGGACACAATGTCTTTGTGATAATTTTCAACAATATCTGATATTTTTTACTTATTTTTAAGTGAATTTCTTTTGTTTTTTTTTCCCCTGTGCTTTGTAACTTTACTATTCTTCACAAATAAATAACGATGAATTTAAACATAAGTAAAATATTCTGCAAATGATTAAAAACAATTATCCATTCATATATATTTTTTTTCATTTTCTTGAATTATTTGTGTTATTTTGAAACAGATTTATTTACAATCTTGCTCACAATTTTTTCAATCTTCAATGAAAATATGTTATAGTTACACTCATGAATATGTGTGACCTAAAAAAGTGCATGAAACTTTCCAAGTTCATACAGTTTATTGTCCCTGTATGTATTTGTCTTCTTGTTGCATCATAACGGTGACTCATTGGCTCTGCACCTCTCTCCACTCTATTAGCATTTTAATTCGTCATCAGGATAAACCCACCCCCTCCCCTCCCCTCCGCCTCGACACACTGAGCATCACCGGCGAGAGATTTTTTGGGCTAAATCTTGTGGGAAAACAGAGATTTCTCTCTCAGCCACCCTTCATTGTTGCATTTGAACAAACGAAGTGACCACAGCAGCCGAAGTCACACAATGACAGACAGCTTATTCAGCTACTTCATCTGTCGCCACTCCCCAGGGACCAGGCTCTGATCTTTTCCCAGAACTCCATCTCTTTTTTTTCCTTCTTTCACCCCCTCTTTCTTCCTCTTTTCCAGATTGTCCTTCTTTCTGACTCTGTTAATATGCACACAATTTAATTTCCCCCTCCTACTCACCCTTTCCTACAGTGATACATATTCTTTCTTAATTACAGGTTTTGGGGAGTGGTTGGCGGTCAGAAGATATTAAAATCAACCTCATAGCTCTGTTTATTGGAGAGAGAAGTGATTTTTTTGTTTGTATTTTACTTTTCTTTTTTGTCAAACCTCCCCGGGGGTTAAAGCGGTTGTAAAGACAGAGTCATTCCTTCAGAGACACCAGCTCCCATCAGCACCTTCTGGTCATTACTGGTGCATCGTGGGAACAGCTTGGCGAGGACAATGATTGGCTAGAACAATGAAGCTGGGGGTGGCGGGGTGTTGGACACGCCCACCGCATGATGGGAAAGAGCAGCAGAGGAAGCAGATGTTGCCACAGAGGAGAGGAGGAGACGCAGGGATGGAGAGACGGCAGATGTCTCTCTATCACTCGCTGATGAGTCTGAATTGTGTTGGACTCTTAAGCAGCAGGTGAGGAGAGACAGCAGCTCTACCTGCTTTAGAAAGCGAGATGCTTCCCTCTTTTGTGCGCCGCTCCTGCAGCACAGCAGTCCCCGTCACACTTCTGAACTCAGATTTCTTTTTAAATATCCTGTCACAAGCCTTTAAATGATGATATCTAAAATGCATTGATGTAAAAAATGACTTGGCGATAAAGGCTGAAATACATAAACGCGCATTGATACAAAGAGTTGCTGAAAGCTGTGCCATACGTGTGAGAAATCAGTTTATTTAAATGACTCATTCACTGAATTGTAACGTTGTGATGATATATTTGACGTTAGGTGGCTGAGAAAGTTTCAGAGGATCGCGGCTGAAACACAAATGATGTCAAGCAAAGAGGTCAGAGTGAAATATGACAGCAGAAGTTTAGCAAATGGGATTAAAATGCAAGGATTTCCACAAGATAAATCATTTTTAACTCAGGACTGCGTTTATCTTCATCTTAGATCAGGGGTCTGCAGCCATTTGTGCTCCTTGTCTCACTAATAAAATGTGTCCAGAGCCGCAAAACAAGCTACAAATGTGATTAGCAAGTGGTGGTCCGTAGGCCTTTTCAAGGCCTTTTCGGAAACTTTTACGGTC
>JAUBOC010000043.1:11821681-11831711 GCA_032275365.1 Anablepsoides cearensis
GCTTTAAGAAGAAATCCAGCTGAATTCTGTTTATTCTGACATACCATTTTTGAACGACGCAGAGATTTTCCCTACAGCACCAAGACAGAAAGTGTTGTTGCTGTTTCTTAGATTCAAATCTTCAGATAACAGTGACAAAGACTTGACCTGATTAGTTTACCAACTAAAAAAACATCCAGATACTCTAATAAGAATTCCTCTATTCCAGAAAAAAATGCTCACAAAGACAAATCTAAAGTTGTCACTTTTCCTTCTGTTTCTCCTGTTTGTGTGAGATTCCAGTGTTTCTCCACCTGCAGCCTCCTGATTGCCCGGCAGCAACAATTGACACCAGCTGCAACTGATTCCACTGATGAGCTCTGGGGATTTGAAGGCTGCTGTGATGATCTGTACTTTGCTGAAACACCTTACTCCTGTGGTAAAAGATTTGACTTTTTAACTTTTTCTAGTATCTCCTATGCCTCCTGGGAACAGCCTTCACCTCCTTGAGTTCATCACAAGTCAACTCACCTGGATTCTTTACCCTCCTCTCCGCACTGCTGAGCCTCCTCCAACCTATCCTCCTGGCAAAACCTGTGCATTTTGTAAATTAACACTCATTTATCATTTTTTTTCCTCTGAGTCCTCGGGTTTGTTTCCTCTCAGCTGCTCCGCCTGTTGACATTTGCAGTGTTTTTATGAAGCTGTGGTTAATGTGGCAGACTTTCAGACTCAGTTTTTCTTGCTGACTTTTCTTTAAGACTTTTATTGGTTACCTCCAGGAACACTGTGTTGGAACCGAATATATTTGATTCGTGCAGGATTACTTTGTGGCTGAGGCATTTCCATGATGAAACAAAACTGTTGCAGAATCAAATTCCAGTCAGGGACCTTCCTCTGTGGAGTTTGCATGTTCTCTCTGTGCATTTGTGGGTTTTCTCTGGGTACTTTGGTTTTCTCCCACAGACCAAAATCCAGAGTTGTAAAGTAACTAAGTATAAATACTTTACATTTGTTACTGTACGTAAGTAGAATTTTTGGGTATCTGTACTTTACTTGAGTAATTATTTTTCAGCCTACTTTTTACTTCTACTCCTTACATTTTCACACACTTATCAGTACTTTCTACTACTTACATTAAAAAAAAGCAAGAAGTAAGTCGTTATTTAATATTTTCATCAAAGCTTGTTATTGTAAAAATAAATACTATCCATATAAATTGTGCCTCCTATAGAGTGAATTTAATAGTGGTTGAATGAGAAGTATAAATATATATAATTCTGATACCGTATTAGTTTGTACACAAAAAAAAATCAAGAAGTATTTGTATTTCATGAATTATTGCATTTGGCCTGCATCCCTTCAATAGATTTTCATTTTGGGGAAAAGGTTTGTTCAGCCTTGACATATGTATATAAACTGAAACAGCTAGACTAGTGCATCCTTAATTTAACATAAATTAATTATTTTAATACAATATAGTCATTTCTGCCTTTTTTGGGGGGAGGTCACCTCCTAATAAATGTCATTACGGAAAGTCTAACTTCTCATTTTAAATCAATACTTTTACTTTTAATACGTAAGTACGAAAAATATCAAATACTTTAAGACTTTTACTCAAGTAATTTTCCTAAAGGAGACTTTAAATTTTTATCAACATAATTTTTTAGTAAGATACTTGTACTTTTACACAAGTATTGATTTGTGGTACTTTATACAACACTGACCTTTAGAGTTTGCATGTTCTCTCTGTGCATGCGTGGGTTTTCTCACAACACTGCCAAAAACATTACTAACTGACAGTGGTGGGCAGCACTAATCTGAACATAGCCCTAAAGCACCAAATATTTAGGTCCCCTAATTCTAAAGCACTAATGCACTGGAAATTTTAGCAAAAGCTAATTCTTAAGTACTAAAGGAATCCAGTCGACCCATGAATATTCTTCAACAGACAACGAGTCACATATTGTCATGTTGCTCTCTCAAGACTTATCATTGACTTTCCACAGCTGTATCATGTTCATTTATTGTTGAACAAGATGTGAGACAGCTTTCACCCTCCGCTGTTACAATAATGTTGATCAAAAACATTTAAAGACTTCAGTTAGTGTTTCTAAATTTAGCAAGTGCTAAAATTAGCAAAAGCCCTAAAGCACTAATTAGGAAATTAGTTCCCCTATTAGGGCTTTAGGGGAACTGGGCCACTGCTAACTGCTAACTCTAAATTGTCCCTAGTTGTGAGTGAGAGAGTGAGGGCCTGTCTCTGTGGTGGACCTGTGCAGGGGGCACCCCACCTCTCATGTGACCCTAAAGGATGAAGCAGGTAGAGAAAATGGATGGATAGAATCTGGAAGGACTTAGTAAAACTAGTGGGCAAGCAGAGCATCATGAGATCAATGAGTCCTGAGTTATAATGTAAAAAAAACTATAATATTTTGCTAATTTGACTAAAGGTGGGCAGCTTTTAAAACAGGTGTGAACACACTGAGACCTGGTCATCGGATCACTCAGGCCACGTTCTGAGGTGGTCCGGTCTTAATGTTTTAAACAGTGGGATTGTGAATGAGTCCTGGTCCGTTCTGCCTCCCTCCTGCTGGGAAAGAACAACATTCAGCAGAGCTCTCTCCCTGCAGCTCCTTTAAATCAACTTTTATCACTGGATTTCATTCCTGCTCGCCTGTGTGTTAATCTTCAACCAGGAGTTCTCGTGGGAAATCGATGAGAGGCGGTCGTCACTGAAACGTGTGTTCAGGTGTCTTCATGAGGCGACCAGATATATTCTCTTCAGTCCCACCACCCAAACATGCATGGCTGCTTCATGTGTGAAGTATTTAACATGTGTCGTCCCAGCGCTCCTGGCCCTCTTGAAAAGTCCCCGGAGAGTTATTGTATGAGGTGAAAGGTCAGGGGTCAGCACAGTGTGTGTGTGTGTGTGTTTCCGGCAGAAGCACTTGAGTTCAGACAAGGAGCGACATACCACACACAAACAGTCACGGTTTACCTGTTTGTCACCCTGCTGGCCCGTCCTGGACCGGCTCTGGTCTGAGGTGGACCTGATTATTACCTCCATACCTGAAAGTCATAAATCACACGAGATGTGAACTCAAAGCAAACAAGAAATAACCGAGCTGCAGAATCAGTTTTATTTTTGGAATAAAAATCAATAAAATGTAACAAAGAGTTCTTGTGAAGTATTGTTGAGGAACAAAGTGTAAAGGAGCGTGTGTGTGTGTGTGTGTGTGTGTGTGTGTGTGTGTGTGTGTGTGTGTGTGTGTGTGTGTGTGTGTAGCGATGGCACTGGATGGACAGATGGTCCTTTGTGACTCCTGACACCTGACAGCTGCTGCTCTGCTCCTCCTTACCTCTTTTCTTCTCCTCTCCTCTCACCTCACTATTATCTCTTCTCCTCTGTTCTCTTTATTCTCTTTTGTCCTCAGATTGTTGCCACTATTCACCGCAGACCACGCTGATCGTTGACTCTGTTCATGCAGATGGGGACGGCACAGTATTAGGAACATCTGGAAGACCGCGGGTCTAAAGAACCCGGGGGCCCCAGGACAAATCCAGGCTGGATTTTCATTCCCTGCTGAGAACCCTGCAGCTGGCTGGGTCCAAACAGGTTAACAAAACTTTAAATGTCACTAAAGCATAATTTGATGATTTATTTATAGTGATTGAGCATCTTTAGCACATGTTTTTAAAATGAACTTGTCCGAACTTATACAAACATTTCTACACACATCTTTAAAGTTAATTTTGATTGTGGTGAATCCATTCAGTTTGGTCAAACTGTGACTTTATGCTAACGTTTTGCATATAATCTGTGGAGCATGATGTGTATCTGACAAAAGTTACAGTGCATATTTTTTTCCCATTAACAGTTCTCAAAAGCAAATAACATTGTAGTAAAAACTAGAAAAATAATTATGTATTTACAAAAAATTTAAAAGGAAATTTAGGTTGATTTACCTGAAGTCTTTTGCATCAGAAAGAATTCAAACATTTAATCTTCAGAGAAAAAAAACCCCTCAAATATCTTAAATGATTTAAGGGTACACCTTTTACCTGGAGGTTTTTGTTTTTTCTTGGTAGCATTGTTTATGTTAGTTTCTTTTAGACAAAGAACATCAGAGCTCAAACGTTTTTCTTCTTCTTTCTCAGATTTGGTCCCGTTTTTCTAAATTTATTCCAGAAAAAAAACCCTGGAGATCACTTTCGAAAGAGATTTTACTACAAGATGCTGTGTATTTTTCCTGTAGACGTTTTTACTTCCATCTTGAAGTTTTTGAGTTTTCAAGATAGAAAAGATGCAATTTTCATGTTTCACAGGTATTAAATGCAGTCAACTTTGGTGTTTTTTATAAACTGTTGACCATTTTGAAAAGACAAATTTAAACCAAATGACAGGTGTCTGTTTATTATGGTCTGAAACCTGTGGTTCTGGGGCCACATGTGGCTCTTTGGTCCCTCTGCAGCGGCTCTTCAAAGCTTTGAACAAAACAAACTGCTGGCTTTAGCAGTTTTCTTGTCAACAAAGAGTAAAACATGATTAGATCATGCTAGTAGCCTGTTGGTTTCTTCAATAATCCAACTTCCAGCCTTAGATTATCTTTCTCTCAAATCCATCAGAGTTACCTTTAAAGACCTTTAAGACTAGATAATAAAAATAATTAGAAAAAATATGCCTGCAGTTAATTTTTTTATTAAATTTGAATGTGCTTTTTTTATTTTGTCTTAAAGTGTAAAAAATAATAATAAATGTTAAAATTCTCTTTACATTTTTAGTTTTATAATGTCACAACCTCTGGCTGGAATGGGCCCCATTCAAAAAAACTCAAAGAGGCCCACAGACCACCAGTTGATTATTACAGTTGTAGCAGGTTTTGCATCTCCGGACACATTTCATCAGTGAACCAAAGAGCAGAAATGTCTCTTTTGATTGTAAAGGTTGCAGACCCCCAGTTACTGTGAGCTGTAAGGCCTTTAGAGAGGGCCGGCCTCAGTGTTCCTGTGAAGCTCTTATTGGTGGAGTGATGCTTTGACTATCGTTAGGTGTTGGCTTGGGATCAGAACTCCTGATGTGTGTCTTCATACGTCAGTTCTGCACAAACCTAAGAGATACCGGAGAAAGCAAAATAACAAAATAACTTATGTAACACACAAGCAAACTTCAAACAAAAATAGATGTGTTTCCAAATTGTCATGTCTGTGACGTCACGTGTTGAAAAGAAGGACTGGAGGTTCTGCTGCAGAGTGTTTGTTTCCCTGCTGGGCGACACGTGGATTCCTGAGTCCGTCTCAGAGAGGAAAGAAAACAGTCATGGTGCTCTCTGCGTCTGTGCAGCAAGGACAGCTGGCCGGCTGGGAGTGGACGTATATCTGCGTATGTATATGTAGGTATCTGGGTGTGTGTGTGGCTGCGTTTTCGCTTTTCTTTGTGTGATCTCAGGGGGTCAAAGGTCGGAGCTGTGGTTCACAGAAGAGCTACGCCGTTCCCCTCCCAACAGGAAGGAGGGCACTGTCCATATGCTGTCTTCAGTCACACAGAAACACTGATTCACACGCTCACACACTACACACACACACACACACACACATCTGTAAGGTCACACATTCCAACAGGTACACACAAATAGATTCACCTTTCAAACAGAAACACAAGCAGATCAACTCCTTTCAACTGATTCTGGCAGCAGGTTAGAAAGATAAACTCAAACTGTTTATTAAAACAAACATTCATACAAAGAAATAAAAGGCTTTCATCAACCTTGTTCCAGTAGAATCAATAATTTTATCAAGATGTTGTATATTTAACTCAAACACCTAACATCCTGAACAGCTTATTAGAAACTGTTAAAGCAGAAAAACACTGGACAGCTGTGTGCGTCATGCACAAAGGAGATCATGGGTTTCAGTGATGTGTTGATATGAGAAGTGTGCATGTGGGTATGCAATTTAAAGTTACAAAATATTTTAGTAGAAGTACGTGCAAACCTGAAAACTGGAAAATGTAATTTTTCTTTGGAAACTTTACCAATAAATATTCTGATGAGGAAATTAGCCATTATGACAGAGCAGTGAGAGATTTTTTTTTTTTTTTTGCCAGGATCTCTAAGCAAACATGTTCTTTTTTAAATCACTTCATGGTCATAAATCAAAGGACTTCCCACCAGAAGCAAGACAAAAATAAAACAAAGCTCTGCAGATGAGAATGAATTCAGACTCACTCTCTATCATGTGAAGAGAAAATAGTGAATAAATGATAAAAAAAAAACAATCAAGGAGCCATAATATATATACCTTCACCTGTCCTGTGAAGTTAATGTGGATTTTACTGGAAACATAAACTGGAGACATAAAAGAGAAGTTTGTGTCACATTCAAAGCTCAAAAGATCATAATTGACTGATTCAGTAAATCAGATAGAAACTCCATTAACAGATTTATAATAGCTCCATCTTTTTCAATAACTGTATTACTCATCCAGCTGGACCATTAAAGTGAGTCTAGAAAAATAATGTTTCACATCTCTCTGTTTGGACTGATGATTTCTCAACAATCACATAAAGAATGCTGCAAAATGATTGTTTACATCCAATCTTATGTTTCATTTTAGTTCTAATCGTCAATTTTGGAGGGATTAAAATTTGAATTTAAAATATTTTGTTTTAAAATAGCTAAGAAAAATATTCTAATTCATTTTGACCACCAGAATAATATATATTTTTAACTAATAAACATAGAATTTATCTGAATTTACTATTTATGCTAATTTAAAATGCCAATTTAAACTGTATTTTATTATTTACAAGTTTCGCATTAATCTGAGGTTGTGGTTCTACAATTATTACACTACTAGTCTGCTACAAAATGATCATTCATTCAAACCTAGACACAAGATACAACATTCACACTGCCCCCTACAGGCAACAAAACAAAAAACACCCAACAAAAATGACAAACCATAAAAACACTAAAACTTAATGTTATACAAGAAATTTCAAACTAAAAAAAAAACAAAACTATTTAATTTGCCAAAAATTAAAAATAACAAACAAGTTTTGAATTCAAGATTTTATTGTTAAAAATAATATAAAACATTTATGATTCACAACAGCTGTTTGTTATAACAAACTCAGTAATCAAATATTATGTACAATTTAATGTAATTAAATCTGACAAAAAATGTGTCTAAAAGTTCAGAGTTGGGGAAACACAAACCAGCTTTTGGTAAATGTTTATTTATTTATTTTACAAGTATCCGAGTTAAAGTGACAATGATTTATTTAATCAAGGATGAACATGCTTTATGTTTTGAAAGTCAAAAATAAGTAAGTGTCGTGTTTTAACCCTGAGCCAAAGAACATCAAACCACATTCAGGTCTGACAACAAAAGCTGGGAAATATAGTTTTGATGTATTTTTCTCAACCAGCTCAGTGGAGGAATCTGTCACATCAAGCAGAGAGCGCCCTCTGCTGGAGAACCCTGACACTGAACGGGTTTCAGTAAGTAAGAAGGAAAACCAGCGACAGAGCTCGCAGTAACACATAAATCTGTTTTATTATTTACAATAACCCCACACAGTTCAGCCGAGTGTTTTGCTGCAGACCAGAACCTCCCTGACAGCCTCCTGCAGTTTCTTTACGGACTTCATCACCAACTGGAAGCTTTCCTGAAAGTTGCCGTTGCCCTCTTTCACCCAGGCTGCCTGGAGGTCCGTGACCCACGTCAGGATCTCGTCCAGCTGCTTCTGCACCTCCTTCTGCTCCTCCAGCTCAGCCAGCAGGGCTTGTCTGGCACAAACCTCGGCTTCGTAGGCTTTGATGAGGTCAGCTTTAGACGACTCGAGCTTCAGCACTTTCTGTGTAGAACAGGAACAAAAGACAAGTTTTTTGACAGTTGTGCTCAGTTCTGATCCTTGAGCTGTGTTAGCTTTTTTCCTGCTTCAAATAATTTAATGACCCACGTGTGTCAAAAAGTTTAACAGAGGCCTGTCAATCACTCATTGATTTATTTATTTCAGTCAGGTGTGTTGAAGCAGGGAAACATCTAAATCACGCAGAACAGGGCTGAAGATCGCTGTTTGAGGTTTCTCTGTTTTGACTGAATGAATGATTAACAGGTCATTGTGTAACTTGAAGACCTACTGAAGAGCAGGGAAAAAAACTAAAACTCTAAAGTCTTTAGAATCAGTCCAAACATTTATTATTATTATTTTATTGTTTATTTTTTATTATTTTTATTTATTTAATCAGGACAGTGTGCAATTAAAACATAAACATAAAAACATTTGATGCATTGCACCAGATTTAGCCCAAGGCTAATTTACATCTGTAGTCCCTTACAGTCCATTACAGATGTATTTAAGTCCAGTGCAAAAGTCTTGAGTCACTATTATTTCTATGTTTCTGGTCATCTTTTCAGGTGGCCCTAGGTTTGTAGAAAGACATAGACAAATGACAATTTTTTATTTTTTTTTAGTAAGTTTATTCATTTAAAACACAACAACATAAATTCAACATACACAAAAAACAATGATTGGTTACTGGCTTCTTAAAGGGATCACTCGTTCATAGTGGAGTATTTTCATTTTTAGCCTTTGTGATTTTTAATTTGGAGTCAATAGATAGGGTTAGGGTTAGGGGTGTAAATCAGCAGCTTTATAATAATACAAGATTTTCACAGGGGAACTGAATTTTCAGAATTCTGAAAATCTGTTCCCTGTGTGTCGGGAGGGCACACTGCAGCCAGAGAGGCAGATCCAACCATTTTACACGCTTCAATTTTAAATTTGTAACTTTTGTAACTGAGTGTATTCGTCAGCTGCTGTTACAAAAAAAACTCTAAAATGAATAAATGAATAAACATTTTTTTTTTAAATCAGAGAATCAGTCCTTATCGGTCCTTTTCTAACTTTTCTCATGTTCTCTTTAGCCTCACTGTTTATCAGTCAGCCACCAAACCCCTCCTTCTAACACATTGTGTGTATTTATCTTTTTTTATTGCTGACAAGAACCAAATATTCTAGTTGTTTAAAATAATCTGTTCCCTACTCTGTAACATGGGAACAAAATAATTTACCTCCAAGTCTTTAACTGTGTTAATTCCTCTCATCATGACCAACAAATCCTGAAGATTTGGGAATATTTGCTCTTTATTTGCCAAAGTTACCTGGATTGAACCAGATGTTTTTTAGGCTTGTAAGCTACAGTTTGCACTGTTTCAATTAAAGGAAACTAATTTTCTCACCACATCTTTTAGTAATTTTGTCCTGCTGTAAACTCTAAGTCTCTGTCCAATCAGAGACAATATTGTGTAGTTGGTGCTTTTAATCAGTTTTCAGTTCAGTTAATTCAATCCAAGTCTATGTAACAGTCCCAAAATGTCACCAAAATCACTCTGTCCCTCTAAAATCAAATTGTATCGTTTGCTAATTATATTGTCTATTGAAATATGTGTATCACTACAGCCCTAGTTTCAATTCACAAGTCTGTAATTGATAAAATGTAATATCAAATGCCCATCATCTAACATATGATTGTGATAGATGGTCATCTGACATGGTGCATATGATAAGAATTGATTTTTTTTTTGTTTTGCCTGGATGTAAATCATTAAATCATTTGATTGATATATTGATATGTGTTGATGTATTGTTATACACCCCTAGTAGCACTGAGAAAAATGTTTCAGCTTTAGTGCCTGTGTGTGTTTTGGTCTTAAAGCAGTGGTTCCCAAACTTTTCAGCAAAATACCAGCAGCAGAGACCTGTGGCCCAAGCTATTTTGGTTTGATAGACATGGAAATCAGGTCAAATAAACAAGGCCATAATAACAATATTCATCATGCTACTTCCATCCATTTCTAAATCATTTTAAACAACTTTTGTAACAACTGAGACGAAAACAAAAGTGTTGTTAATAGTCATATTTAAATGTAATTCATTCTGAAAATATTTTGAAGAACCCACCTTGATGTAGGGATGTTGACATTTCGTCAGCAGCTGCTGCCATTTTCTTCCCAAACTGCTGTGACCAGATTTTGAGAGGCT
>JAUBOC010000043.1:11838662-11849992 GCA_032275365.1 Anablepsoides cearensis
CTCAAAACAAGATCAAAAAGACTTTTTGGCTGATATAAGATTTTAAAACTTGGTTAGAAAGACAGTTTTTGCAGTGTAGCAGCTGTAACAGCTGGAGTTAAATGATGCCTTTGATTATTGTAGTGATTGTAGTTTTCACTACAGCCAGCTGAGGTGTTGGACATCAGTATTATAACGTAAATGACTACTAGTGAAACCTGATGGGCAGTACAGGTAGCATAACATTTTGCTGGTAGTTGAGCGAAGCTCTAGTAGACTGAATGATAGGAAATAGAAACAAAGAGTAAAGCCCTCTGCCTGTTCCATCTGAACCTTCAAAATCTCATTGTTGGACAAAATTTGCATCAATTTGTTCGACTCGAGCCTCGTGTCGCCCACCGCTTCCTGTCACAAGGCCTGAGTGGAACTTTTCACCCTCACTTGTAATTATTGTGTGATTGGTCAGAAGTTCTTGGCGTGTTGGTTTATGCTGAAAAGCGATTGGCGACATTTTGCTTCAACTTCCAGAAGCCAACTGTTGTACTCATAAGTAGACATTTATAAAGAGTCAAATGACCTAAAACTCCTGGATGGAGAGAGCACAGATGTTGTGCACGGAGGACTCTGTCTGCAGAAAAGTGTGGTGCTTTAGCTGTGACAGATTTGTGGCCAAAGTCACGTCAGATATTGAAGTAGATTCTTTTTAGGACACTCCAGCGAGAAGAAGCTACAGAATTACAGTGACATGTGCAGCAGCAGGAGGGGTTTCATAAGAACTTTAGATAAAGAGTATTTATTGCTGTTGAGTTGTTGTTTTTTTGTTTTGTTTTTTAAAGACAAACACATCCTGAGGTAAACATGTAGGAACTGTAATCAGAAGCAGTATGGCATAAATTAAAATATTTATATGACATAAACATTCAAAGGGTCTTCAGTTATCTTGCATAAAATATAAAAGCTCTGTCTCTGCTGCTGTAGGCAAAGCTGTTGACATGTCCTACGACCACAAGCCAGAGGATGAGGTGGAACTGGTTCGCATCAAAAATGCTGGAGGCAAAGTGACCATGGATGGAAGAGTCAACGGTGGACTGAACCTCTCCAGAGCCATTGGTGGGTGACTTTCTGAAGAGTATTCTCTTTGAGCACTTGGGTTTTTTTTTGGATGCATGTCAAATAACCATGAATGCTCGGTTTGGTCATTATTAATGCTTCCCTCACTCTCCTGCTGTCAGGTGACCACTTCTATAAAAGGAACAAGTCCCTGCCGCCAGAGGACCAGATGATTTCTGCCATGCCTGACATCAAAGTTCTCACTCTGAACGAGGAACATGACTTCATGGTCATCGCCTGTGATGGCATATGGTGAGCTGAAAAGATTTTAACAGTGTAAATCTGTCCTATTTTAAATGCTAATTGTCTTAATGTGTTTGCAGGAATGTTTTAAGCAGTCAGGAGGTGGTGGACTTCATCAGCGAGAGGATCAAACCAGACCAAGATGGAAAAGTCAGACCCCTCACATCCATAGTTGAAGAGGTAAATGTTTTGCTTCGTGGCCTTTTTATCGACTCTAAAATATTTTCTGTTGTTGTCGGTCATTATTTGATTTCATGCTTGTCCTCCAAACAGCTGTTGGACCACTGTTTGGCGCCCGACACGTCCGGAGACGGGACGGGCTGCGACAACATGACCTGCGTCATCGTCACGTTCAGGCCACACCCCACTCAGTCAGACGACACGAAGAAGAGGAAGCACCAGGAAGGAGCGGAGGGGGCCGAGGCGGAGGAGAACGGGAGCGACAGCAAAAAGACGAAAAGCGAATAGAGGGAAGAGCGGCGCCGCCCCCCAGAGGGAGCAACTGGTCCCACGCTACCGCAGACACACCAGAGACACATTCTGTACAAAAATTAAATCTTTACCTCACAAACGTAAATTCACCCCGAAGCAGACGCCACAAAGACTGTATGTGTGCTCAAAGATGAGCCCGGCTAAGGTCATCTGTATAGTTTTCTGTGCTGTTCTTGGTGGATTCTCACAACTCACCCGTCAGACGTTTCTTTCCATTGGTCCGGTTGAAGTAAAGTTAGACTTTTTTTAGTTTTTGAGTATAAAAGGAGGCAGGATTGCCACTCCCTGCTTTGCTAAGTAGCACCGCAGTTTCCATTAATTACTCGCTGGAGGCTGCAGGAGGAACTAGTCCACAGATTTATTTTTTTTGTATTTTTTTGTTTGTATCTAAACATTTTAGAAGCACCTCCTCATTCCTGCAGTCGGGCACTGTTCTAGCACCTCGTTCCATTTGGCAGCTTCAGCTTATTTTGATAAAGCTTGAAGATTTGTTCACCAGTCCCCGCATCTGTTCACTCTGCCGTCGTGGCTTTGCACTGTCGCTGTGCACCCGCGGACCAGGGTGACGGCAGCAATTTCATGTCATAAAGGTGACTAAACGAATGAGTGGGCGTTATGATCCCGTAATCCTAATTTAAGCGTAATAATGCTGAGCGAGTGGGTGGTTTTAGTCCGAATGTGTTGGTACCGTGTTCCAGGTTCCTCTCTGATGAAGAGTTGTGAGTCGCTTTGGCTTCATCCATTGCCAAGCTGAGGAACGGATTATTTTGCTCTTACTGTTTATTTTAGATAATATGCTTTTTTCTATTTAGTCTCCACTCAGAAGAGGATTTTTTTTGTCTCCATCTCGCTGGTCACATGAGTACCTTATGACTGTGCCTTTTTTTTTTGTGTCATTCCTATTTGTTTCTTGTCTTGATAGAAATCCGTAAAGTTTCTTGTTGGGGAAATAATTTGGGTTTACAAAGCTCGTAGATTTCCACCTGTAAAATATGATGGCAGGAAAACTTTCAACCTGCCAGCGTTCCTCTCTGTAAGTCCTTTTTCTGTAAAACATGAATTTTGAGAAAACTATTTCCACTCAGCAATTTCGTTCTCCCTGTTTTGATGAATTAAATTTTTGGGCAATTTTTTTTTAAAAAGGACTTCCTTTCTTTCTCTCCCTCTCTCTCCCCTCTAAGCACATTCTGAAAACACCTTGTTGCTGGACTGTAGAGCGAACGCACAAGGTAATTTTGTTCTTCTGAGTGGAAAAGCAATTTAAAAGCTGAAAGCACCAAGACAAGTGCAACTATTTGATTTTATTTGCAGAAGCCTCGTTTAAATCATTGTGACTGTAAGTTGGTGTACTTTCCTGTCAACAAACTCTCTACTCTGTACATAGATTTTTTTTTTTCAATAATTGTAATTGAAGAAAAAAAAGAAGATTTTCTTTGTAATTGTGAGTCGGTGTGACATTTTGGTGCATACTCTTTTTGACACCACTATATAAGTACATACAAATACATTTTTTTAAATAATCAGTTTTATTCTTGTGTTTTTAATGAGCCGCTTTATTCTGACCTTCAGTAATGTCATGTTTAAGTGCAGAAGTCTGTCAGGAGTCTGCAACCTTTACAATCAAGAGACGTTTCTGCTCCTTCACTGCTGATGTACAGAGTGCTGCAACTGTGAGAATCAACTGGTGGTCTGGTTTTTGAATGGGAGACTTTCCAGACAGTGATGACATAAAACTAAAAATATATAACAAGTTTTAACGTTTATTATTTTTACACTTCAGGACAAGATAACCATATTCCAGTTTAATAAAAAACTAATCTGAACTCTGCAGGCTTCTTTTTCTAATTCTTATTTAGTTCACTGGTGCCCAAACCTTTTCACAGAGAGGGCCAAAACGGAAAATCTATCCAGCAGTGATAAAATACATGGAATGCAAATATATATATTTTTAAAGAAAAGTCTTTATATTTTAGGATTAAGCTAGCAGCCAGTGCTGTGGCCTGTTTTTTTTAATCCAGTAGTCACTGAATGGGGCAGGTGACACCATGGACATGTCCATCACAGATACAGATGAGACTCACATGGGGACCATTTAGAGTTACCAATTAGCCTAACAGTCATGTTTTTGGTCTGTGGGAGGAAACCAGAGTGTCTGGAGAAAACCCACGCATGCACAGAGAGAACATGCCAACTCTAAATGTCAAGTGTTTTATAAAGTACCACAAAGTGATACTTGAGTAGAAGTACAAGTATCTTACCAAAAATGACTTTGGTAAAAGTTAATGTCTTATTAAGAATATCATTTGAGTAAATGTATTAAAGTACCTGATAAGGCCTTTATTGTTATTGTACAGAGCACAATGAAATTACAGTTCAGAGAACACCCATTCAGAGAAGACAGAACATAACACAGGAGAACAGGTGCTCTGGGTGATTCAGCCACAGACCCCTGTACAGAACACGGATCATCTTCATGAAGACATCATGAGGAGGCGCTACACTTAAAGGAAAAACTAAAAACCACACAAGGAAAGTTGAGGAGAAAAAACAAAAACATCATATTATGTCAGCAAAAGTGACACACTATGTGTTTATAGAAAAAAACTCTGCATAGAGCACATTTATTAGCCAGAGGAGTAAGTGAGTTTAGGGGTGTGTGTATCTGAAGCCATGAATGTTGTATGCTTGTGTGAATATCTGAAAAGTGAGCCAGAAAAAAATCCTGTCCCCAAAACCTGCACAGCCATTGTCCAGAAAATTGATGTTAACAGTTCTCTCTATGCGGCCTCAGCTTGGTCCAGGAACAGATTCCAGACGGGTGTACTAAAAGTACTAAAAGTAAAAGTATTGATTTAAAATGAACATTTAGAGTTTCTGTAAAGACATTTATTAGGAGGTGACCTCCCCAAAAAAATGCAGAAATGAGTGTCGTATTAAAATAATTAATTTATGTTAAATTTAGGAAGCACTAGTCTAGCTGTTTCAGTTTTTTTACATATCAAGGGTGCCCAAAACTTTTTCCCCAAAATGAAAATCTATCCGAGGGCTGCAGCCAAATGCAATAATTTAATTCATGAAATACAAATACTTCTTAATTAAAGTCCTTTTATTTAAATGATTATGTCCTGCTGGAGTGGGACATGATTTGTTTGTTTACAAACTAATATGGAATCAGAATTTTATATATTTATACTTCTCATTCAACCACATTTAAATTCACTCCATCTAGGAGGCACCATTTATATGGATAGTATTTATTTTTACAACAACAAGCTGGAATGAAAACAAGCAAAAATGAAATAAAAATAAAACAACTTCTTGCCTTTTTAAAAAATGTAAGGAGTAGAAAGTACAGATAATTGTGTGAAAATGTAAGGAGTAGAAGTAAAAAGTAGGCTGAAAAATAATTACTCAAGTAAAGTACAGATACCCAAAACTTCTACTTAAGTACAGTAACAAAGTATTTGTACTCTGCTAAAGGTCCCCAGCTGGGATTAGATCCAGCAACCTTCTCACTAAGAGACAACAGTTCTACTAAATGAGCCACTGTGTTTGCCTGGATGATCTAATCTACATGTTTCCTTCTTTGTTTTATTGATCACATATTTGCAAATAAATTAACAGGAAAACTGCTAAAGCAAAAAACAAGAAAAGGAAATTTAATCTCATGTTAATTTTGGTCAAAGCTTCAAAGAGCCGCAGGTGTCAGACCTTTGGTTTATGAAGATATTCTGACAGAAACACCTCCTTGGGTGTTGTGCTGTACTCAGGCTGTCCTCCAGGTGGCAGCAGAGAGCAGCTCCACCCTTCATGTTAACACACATGTTCACATGAAGCTGACAAGGATAAGCATGTGACATGAGGCATGACGACTCAGCAGATTTTCCTTCCAGCCACAGATAGCAGCTGTTGGTCGCACTGACTCACACATAAAGTCATTATAGACAAACTAAATCAGTGGAGTTTGTTGTTTTTATAATGAAAATCTGCAGACCTTGCCCCTCTGCTGCAACACATAATCACCAGCTCTGTTTGAGTGTGATATATTGTTTTATATTGTGCACAGCTCAAATGTCAGGGTAATTTTCTCCTGGTTTAGCACTGGTTGCTGTTCTGAAGGCTTGTTGGGGTGGACGGTGGGCCTCCTGAGGATCACTGTCACTGCAGGAACAATAGAAAGCCAAACAGGAAGTGAACACTGTCCTTGGAATCTAAAAATGTCTCCCAACACAAACCAGAATGCATTTTCTTATAGTCTTCAACACAGAGATTAGCAGCTTTATTTGTGTTTTTAGGGAGCGTGTGTAATGTTTTACACTAAAGTTAGTGCAGAAAATACACCTTACAGCTTCTAGACCAAGGGTTTCCTGCTCAAAATTTATGTTTGGCTTCTCAAACTCTGTTAATACGTTCCGAGGCTTTTTCTAAAGACAAACTCAGAGCCTGAATAGTGGCCTTGTCCAGCTGTGGAAGCTGTTTCTGTCTCAGGACTCCTAAAGTTGACTAATGACCACCGAGAACCACGGGAGGCCGAACTAGACCTGCAGTCGTTCATATAACTGTGTGTGTGTGTGTGTGCGTGGTGTACACCCAGCATCCCATGTAGAAATCAAACCACAATGGCAGGTTGTCGTTTAGACACTGAAGGGCTTTCATCAAGATGTTTTCTGTTTTTTTTTTTATATATAACTACTCTGACCTCGTTGCCCTGGCTGCTCAGAACGTAGCAGCGAGCGCACAGACGCATACCTGTGGTCACAGCGCAGTCACAACACAGGCTGCCACTGAAAGTAAATGTAGAAACAGGACAAAAACAACGTAATAAATGTGACTTCAAAAGTTTTATATATATATATATAAAAAAAACAAATGTTTTGGTTTCTTCGCTCGTTTCAGCAACATCGTGTTGGAACTTTATTCCATTTTTTTTTCTGGACAGGATGAGCTCACAAACCAGCAGGCACAGAATCTGCTCACAATGTTTTTTTCCTTAAAATGATCTTTCCACTTATCCTGCAGTTTCTCGTGTTTCTAATTAGATAAAAGTGTTGCTTCTAAATCAGGTGTCAAACTCAAGGCTCGCGGGCTAAATGTGGCCCGCCACAGCATTTTATGTGCTTCAAAGATGTATTAATGTCTTAAATTAAGATGCTGATTTAAAGCCAGCATTGACTGTAAACGACATCGATTTTTTTTCCTGCACAATGATGACATCACCACTGGAGGTGCACAGGGTTCAATAGTAGTTGGCAATATTCACTGTGTAAAATATCCATTTCGCTGGATCTTTACTGGCTACTTTTGCTGTGGCCCAGTTGTACTGGGAGGTGGGAATTTCCCACTTACAAGTTGGAAAAGCTGGACCGCCCCTCCAGTGGGAATGAGTTCAGAATTCAAGACGGCTGACACCACAACTCTGCAGTATTTCTGTTTACTTCCAGTGGTGGGCAAAGTACTCAGTTTCCTTACCTGAGTCAAAGTATTCCTACTGGTCAAATATTACTCCAATAAAAGTAGCTCTGTCAAATTATTACTTGAGGTAAAGTACTGGAGTATGTGCTTTCAAACATACTTAAAGTGGCAATTCAGAAAAAAAAAATCCAAAGATTCAAACTAAAACAAAAGTTTTATACAACTCATGTTTTTAATTTAAATGAAATAAACACGACCTGAAAGAGTTTGATTAATTATCAAATCTATTTCTACCAAACTTCCACAGAAGTTTAAACAACAGGTTTTTTTTTTATCAAGATGTATTTTTGGAAGTTTTTTTTTTGTCTTCATTTTTTAAAATTTAAATCAGAATTTAAAGGCAGCTGCTTCTTTAACTTAAGTTGAAACATGTTTGATTTTCCAGATGGTGCTGATGCTGAATCATCACATGATGAGACCCTCACCTCTCCTTCAGCTCTCAGAGCAGAAACTGCTGTTTTATTGCATTTCAAATAACAGATTCCATTTCTTGATATGAAAATGTCAGTGGCCATGAAATAAATTGTCTCCTCCTCAAAGAATAGTGAAAAATATTTTTCAACACTAAATTGTGCAATAGGCAGCTGCTAAATACAGGAGAGTTTCTGCAAAGAATAACAGCAAATAAAATAAAAAAAGATTCATGAGCATGATAAAAATAAATGAATGAAAATGTTACGTGAGCTGACGTGTAGATCACAGGTTCACCTTGTCAGCTTTATGAAATCATTCTGACAGTGTTCAGCTGCATCTACTGACTGATTAAATAATTATTATTATAGCTGCAGTTTTTATTCATCTTGTTAATCAAAATTAACCTAAACACAAACAGCTTTTCACTTCATTCAGATTTAGACTGATTTTTTAAGACACACTTTCACTCAGTAACCCTGTTATCACTATGGCCTTTCACACACACACATGCACACACACTTTTTTTCTTCTATCCTCATAGGGACTTTGCATTGACTTCCATTCATTTACAAATCATTTTTATAGCCTAACCCAGACCCCTTACATTAAACCTAACCTGAATTCAATTCACGCTTTAGTCCTGGCCCTAACCCCTGACCCACCAAGGTATCCCCCAGTGGGGACCGGGTGTTTGTCCCTAAGGACCAATGGGTCCTCACCAGGCGGTGTGTACCAGGAAAATGGTCAGAATTGTCCTCACCACACACACACACACACACACACAAAAGACGTCACTGTCAGCTGTTCTGCCGCTGACAGGATGCATCAGCATGTCAGCAGCAGACACGTCCTCTGTGTGTGTGTGCGTGTGTGTGTGTGTGTGTGTGTGTGTGTGTGTGTGTGTGTGTGTGTGTGTGTGTGTGTCAGACCAATCCCGAGAGCTGTAGAAAAGCTTAAGTTTTATCTATTTCTCTTGCCCTTCCTGTAACTTTCCCTCCACTTCCTGTCTCCTCTTCATGCCACCTCCTCTCCTCTTCCTTCCTTCCTCTCTGATGCCTCCTTTCCTCCATACTTCCTTTTCTGATAACTTCATTCGTTGACTTCCTGTCTTCATGTTCATTTACTGTCATCAAACTTATGTGATTTAAATTTGAATTTTTTAAGCTTTTGGCAAAAAAAGCACAATAATGTCAATAATGTGCTTTAATTAACATTCATAACATCCTTTTTTTTAACTCAAGTCATATTGTAAGCAATCCAAGATAAATATAAGGAAACCTTCAGCTGAGGGAGGGAACAGAGCAGGCAGTGTGTGTGTGTGTGTTCACCTGTTAGAAGTCAAACATTAATAAAATAGAAACTTACTTTAACCAGACCTGACTCAAAGAGGAGGTTCAGCTGAGCTCATTATTTATACAAACTATCTAAAGGCTGTGGTTCAGTGTGAGGTTCAGTAAATCCAAGAACACTTTGACATTTAAACCTGGGGAGCTGAAGTTTAAACCACAGGTGCCTCAATTAATGTTACATAAAATAATTATTATTTATTATTATTAATATTATTATTATTATTATTATTATTATTATTATTATTAGTAGTAGTAGTAGTAGTAGTAGTAGTAGTAGTAGTAGTAGTAGTAGTATTAGTATTATTATTATTAGCTTTGAAGCTGCTTCATCCTAATTTCTACATTAATTTAAGTGGGAAATTAAAAGAAACTGCATTGTTTTGATTATTGTTGCCAGTTAGAAACTGTTATTTTAATGATAAATAGGAGCACATTTTTCTGCAGGGCAGCAGCTGTCAAACACAGGATGTTCAAACACAGAAACTCAATCAGAGAAATAAAAGACTCAGAAACAAACAAATGTTCTGATCTGTGGGCGAAACGCAGCTTTTTTATCACCTGACATTTCCTCTCTCTGATTTGTTTATGGTTTCCTGGTTTTCTTATTTACCACCCTTTTCTGCAGATACATTCCTGAGTTTATATCTACTTTTTCCACTCGAACTATTAAACACAGATATCTGTATTTTACAACACAAAGAAAATGGCAAACACAATCAAACTTCCTGTTTTAGCCTGCTTTTGTAAAGTTTCACTAGTTTTCATTTTTACCAGCTCTTTGAGCACAAATACAATGTGAATCTGTGTAAAAAAATATAAACAGTAAAGGTTTGTGTCTGCTTTCTCAATCAGCTTACAGCTTGTAAAGATTTTAATAGTTTGCATTTCACCCATTTTCTAAAACAATTCATTTGATACATTGAGAAACAAAGAGCAAAAACATATTTCAAGAAGTTAGAATGAAAATCATTTTATAAGATGATTTGAAATTTAAATTTAAATTTATAAACTGCTTCTAGTTTCAGTGTGAATATAATTAGTGCCTAATCCAAAGCCTTTTTAAAATGATTCAGGACCAAATTTATGATGATTTGCCAAAAATCTGAGTTTCTATTTATATCAAACATTTATAAATTTCAGTCTGTCTGACTCTCCTGTTTGTTTTTTTTCATCACGTCAGGAGCAGGTCACAAGAATAGACTGTGATTACATTTAGATATAAAAACCACATTTAAGAGACTCATTCAAACATGGGGAAATTGCAGGTTTTAAGGAAAAACTATATCAATATATCAGGAAAATCGACAGCTTACAAAAAAACTTGACTTTTTAAAGGGGTTTCATTCAATATTCAGAGTTTCCTTTGGCTGAGAGCCTTACTTACACTGACTGAAAGTGTTATAGTTGAATTAAGAATACAAGAATTTAGTTTTAAAAATCCCTGTAAAGACACCACATCAGTTTATATAACACTCTAGTTTCTAAATAAACCTTTTTATTCTAACCCAACGTGATTTAATATTTCAGAGCCACACTGACAAACACCGGGTTTCGTAGAAGAGTTCTTATCTGTGAGGATTTATTATTGTGTGGACGTGTCTGTGGTCTGTCAGTGAAAGACATTTTGTTCAGCCTGTCACATGCACTAAAACAGTTTCCTCATTCTCCTACAATCATGTGTTCACTGTTTGCCCAAAGGTAGAAAGCTCCTAAAACGGATCTGCTGAAACTGGAACCAACTCCGACGCTCACTTTGATGACTAAAATAAACTCTGATGTTTAAATCTAAAACTCTTGTGACGAGAGACATTTTGCTCATGCTTGTAGCCGTTTCATCTTGTGACCTGATTAGAAAGCATCTGAACCAGCAGCAGCTCTGTGGTTTGAACATGGAGAAGCTCAATCATAACAAATCGTCTACTTTAGACTAATTATATATGATCTTATCTGTTTACAGCCTGGCTGTTAATGACTGAAGATATCACAACAAAAATGAATGAAAAAAAGGGAGAAAACAGGCTACAGATCACACAACATTCTTCTTTCATAAATTTGACGAACAGCTTTTTTCACATTTTTCAGATTTATTGAAATAAAACTTTGATTCATTGTCTTTAAAGAAAAAATACTAAAAGTCTTGTGGTCTTTGTTTATTTTAGATTTTGGTCAAAATTATTATTATTATTATTATATATATTATTATTATTATTATTATTATTATTATTATTATTATTATTGTTATTATTATTATTATTATTATTATTATTATTA
>JAUBOC010000043.1:11895617-11908918 GCA_032275365.1 Anablepsoides cearensis
TTGGGTTCAGGCCGCTGCCCCCCCCCCCCCCCCCCCCTTCGCACGGACCCTTCAGAGTTCCTATTTCTGCATGTGCAGAGAGCCGAGAAGACCCCCCTGACCCCACCCTGTCGTGAGATCTCCATGGTAGCCCCCTCCAAAGGTCTTCTGCTGTATTGGACCAAACTGTCCCCGCCTCAGCTCAGCCATCCACCCAGGATGTTTATTTAACACTGGCATGTTTGTCCCAAGTTTCATCTTTACTGCCTCGCAGGAAGAATCTCCATTTGACTCTTTGTCTATGAATAAAGCCAGGTTTAAGTGTCGGGTAGATTTTAGTGATTTTAGATTGAGACGGTTTTTTTTTCTTAAAGAAATAAAAGCCTTTTTAGGCTTAAAATAAACCAAATTCCCGCCCCCAGCTTAACTGTGAATGCACAAAGGCAACGGGAATGAATCTGTCGTCCGACTCTCGGCATGCAAATTTCCCCAAATTCTTGAACTTTTACTGATCGTACTCACCTTTTTTCCATCCAGCTGCTGTAAAAAAAAAAAAAGACTCCTTAACCTGTCTCCTTTCTAATTTAAGCCCCACCCGTCTACCTGCGAACCCACTCCGCCATTAACTCTGCATTAGAAGCTCCGCCCCCTCCTCACACCTCACTGTACAGAGTTTCTGTATATAGAGACTGACGCATGCTTTATATCAGAGTATCTCACCACGAGGACGTATTACCTGTGTATTAAAGTAGATGTCATGTTCTGCGTATCAGTGGGAACACGGCCGGGTACTTGGAAAAACTGGGCAGCGCTGTTTGTAAATGGATCGGCTCGGTGCGGGTTTTCGGACAGCGGCAGCGTAAACACACCCAAAGGAATCTGAGAACCGACTGAACTCTAACTTATAATTGTTGCCTGCTTACATGACTGACTGTCTCCAGCCCCGGCTGATACTAACCAATCATATTTCAAGGTTTTGAGGTTTATCTGATGTACGCTTTCTTTGTTTTCTTGTCGTTTGACACTTTGTCTTTCAGTTTTCATCATCACTTTTACATCAGTCGACTATAAACTAAGGAAATGTTTCACATGGAGAAACCGTTGAGCGTTTTAAATCTGATTGTGGCTTCATCTGTTTCACGCCGGCTGTTGTCTCGTGTTTTTGTTTTGTTTTTTTATCGCCGTTTTCTTTGTTTCTTTTTGTGTGTCTGTTTTATGCGCTTGTCATTATGGATATCATAGATTTTTAATTTATTGTTTATGACAAAAGACAAATGTTTTTGAAATAAAAACAATTATAAATCAGTGTTTGTTCTTTGATTTCAGAGTTTTCAAACTTTTTTTTTAGGGGCCAGTTGTAATTAACTTCGACCTTTTGTGTTTAACTTCAACTAAACAGAAAACATCACGGTCCTCGTCTCCTTGCTACAGCTGAGCACTGCTAACAAACTGAGCTCTACCTTGTATTTCCTGCATAGAAACAGCGTTTTAACACGTTCACTTACAAACACTGGAAAGTACTATGAGTAAGACTGACTAAATGTGAAATAATACAGAAATACTATTAAAAGGAGGAGTTTCACTCACTGTTGAGTTGTGGTGAGTAGCTGCTATCTTGAATTCTGGACTCTCCCACTTTCCAAAAAAGAATTCCCACTAGTGTTAGTTTATGTTTACAACTTATAGGTGGGAAATTCCCACTTCCCAGCAAAAGTAACTGGCAAAATGGACATTTTATGCAGTGAATTTTGCCAGTTACTGGCTGCTTTTCTACCCTGTGCACCTCCACCCAGTGGTGGGATGTCATCAGTTTGTGGGTAAAATATTTATGGAAGTTGTAGTTTATGCTCAAAGCTGGCTTTAAAGCAGCATACACTTTCATAAGACAATGTACATCGATGGATCTCTCACAGGCCACATTTGACCCACGTGTCTTGTTTTTGATGTGTAACTGGTCACAGTAATATGGGACATCCGAGACGTCTTCCAGAATTTGGTAACAATATATTATTTTTTAAGCTTTTAAAGTGTCTCAAAGATTCTAACAGTTTAGGAACCCCTGGCAAAGAAATGCTCCAGATTTTATGGTTCTTGAGAAACTCGGGTCAACTTTAATAAAAGTAAACAATTGTGAAATTAAATTAATCTGATAAGATTTGTCCCAGAAGTTGATAATGAACTCTTAGTGGACTGTTTATAATGTTGATGTGTTTAAGAATAAAGGCCTTTAAAACATGAGGAAACATTAAATCAAGGAGGTTACAAGTGGAAAAGTCATTTATTAAAGCTTTGTGTCACACCATTCAGCTGTTGTCTACTTAAATATATATTTTACACACAGTGTTAAAACCATGAAAACAGAAAAGTCAGATATGGTCCTGATCTACAGGAACATTTAGGCTCAGTGAACAGACAGACTTTTAAAAAAAACATGACATTAACAGAACATCCCCCACAAAATAAACCATCTCTACAATATAATCAGCTCAACTGTAACAATTTTATTGACAAAACTACAATTAACTTTCTTTTTTTTTTTCTTTTCTGAGATTGTCCCTGTTTAAAACCATTTAGTTTTACTTCTCACATTAACACGTCCCATCACTTCAAAACTAAATCTTTACAAAGTGAAAGTGAAATAAAAGTAATACTGAACAGATTGTTGCCAAAATGTAAAACACGTTTGTAACCTCTCAGCTGTTTTTCAGCAAATTGCAATGATCACATCAACAATAGAAAAAAACATATTTCTAAGCATTTATGGCACTTAGCAGATTTTATCATTATTATTTATAGCTGGACCTCATTTTTCCCTGATGTTACAAAACAAATCTCTCTTATGCATTAAAAGTATTTCAAATAATTTTTATGTTAAATATTTAAACACAAATTAATCAAAAAAATTAAAATCCTGATGTTAGCTCAATAATTCTTTTGTACAAATGCTTTAGATAGAACAAAATATCAACATTATTTTCCTCTTTGGGGTCTGAAATAGATTCAGTAACAGGATATATAAAACATTTGGCCTCAACATTTAAACTCTGCTATGCTTTAGAAAAAAAATTGAATTACTTGTACTTTATTTTGAATATTTAAGTAGAAAATGACTCGTAACGACTAAATATGAAAGAGAAGCAGCTGTAGCCACATCACTACAGAAGCACACGGCCTGCAGGCTTTAACAGATCTGATTGGCACCTGATTGAGTGGAAAACATTCAAGTAAAAACATTTTAAATTGTTCAGAAACTTATAGGAAGTAAAACCATCACAACACGAGCGATACTATAAAGTGATTAACTATCCAAGTCCATCTAAAGTGATCCACCACAAGACAGAACCAGACTGCAGCTCACATAATAAACACTAAGCTATAAAACTTTAAGACTTATTTCTGCATGTTGATAAATGCTTTATATTAGAAATCTATGAGGAAAAAATCTAAATACATTTAAATCCGAAAGGCTTCTAAATAATTAAACCAAAGCAAGTTTTAGAATAATTGTAGTGTTATTTCTGTTTACACCTATAGATCCTGTATGGAATGTGTTAAAGGGGATGCGTCACAGTACAGCTGTGAGAATCATTTTGAACATTTACTCTCAGTTAAACCCTGTGTTGGACCTAATTTGCAGCAATTTTACTAGAAACGTTCTTTTCTTCCACCTATAAAGTCCCTTTCTGCTCGTTCTGAACTGAAACTGGTATAAAAATGTGATGAGCTGCACAGCAGGTGTTAAAGGTTCAGTCGGTTTGCATCCTGCATGTGTTGAAAGAGAAAACTGCTCACTGAAGGGGCTGTTCTGTGAATCCACACCTGCAGCTGTTTGGAGTCAATAATGGCTTCAATCATCCTGATGAGCTGCACCCGCCACTATCGGGCGCGAGCGGAGAAGCAGCGCATGTACTCGGTGAGCCAGGGGTTAAAGTCAGCCGGAACCAGCTTCCTGGCTTTGTCCGGATCAGCAGACTTGGCCCTCCTCCGCTCGGACCTCTGGGTCTGGACCTGACGCTCCACCTCTCGCCTGGTCTTCGCCCTCAGAGCCGATTCGTGAATCTGCCGGGGAAACAAGAGGTTAAAGCTCGGGTCTGGCTCATGGAGCTGATCTGAGGAACCGGGGGCGAAGTGGTTACCTCGCAGGTGGAGGCTGCAGGGCAAACGTTGTGAGTCTTTCTGCTGGCGATGTCGGCGTCCCTCTCCCCTGATCCGTACAGAGCAAAGGGATGACGACTCTCCTCCTTTGTGTCTTCTCTGGGCTGCTGGAGCGGAGCCGGCCTCACTCGCTGAGAACGCCACGGCTGTTTTGTAGATTTGGAGAGTTTTGTCTTCTGTGGCTGGGGTCCTCTCGTGTCTGTTTCTAGAAACAAGAATCACATAACCTGTGTTTTTTTTTTTTTTTTTTTAATGAATGAAGGGATTAAATTACAGCTACTCTGAGGATGAATTTGAAACATTGTTTTTTTTTTCAGTTTGAGTTTGATTTTAGCATCTGGTTGCAGAAAGAAAAATACAACTGCACCCTGTCACCGTTTGAAACAAGAACAGAAGAAACCAACTATATTCATTTTTGAAGCTGAAACCTTTTCCCATCTTTACTCAGATTTCTGCAGCTCTGACTGATTTCTGAGCCTTCTGTTGTGATTTCCATTTTATGATCCAGAAAATGTTGTCTGTGGGTGGCAGGTCTGGACTACAAGCAGGTTTGTTTTTTTACTTTCAGAAGATTCGATCACTTATTATTCAACAGTTATGGTGCAGATACAGATCTGATGAGGCACACTTCATTTAAGGCCAGATGTCAGCACTGTTACTAGTACCCCTAATAAATGTACCAATACCCGTTTCAGTATTGATACTCCATTGGTGTAACGGTTTACATTTCAGATGAAAAGTTTAAAGAAAATCTAGTTTATTATTAATTTTTGCAGCAGTACACATCATGCTGTGCATTTGATTTAATTCAGTCAGACTGTAGGTCTATAAGGAAGGAGAGACATCTTGTTCTAAATATAAGGAAAGTGTTTTTAAAGACATTGTGTAACGTTTAACTCTGAATTAGTACTCTGTGTCAGCAAGTACTCAAAGTTGAAGTACTTGTACTCATACTCAGTTTGCAAAAATCTGGTATCGGGACACCCTTAAAGTATATTTTGAATCATTAGAGAGCAATTTTTTTTGTATTCATTTTATTTTACCTAAATGACAAAATACTTAAAATATCCAGATTCACCTAATTTTCAAAGCTTTACTATTCTGAAAGTTTTTATTTTTTTATTTAAAACTTTTATTCATTCCATAAAAACAAAGTTAATTGTACAATAAAAAATCAAAATACTAAGAAAATGAAATGAAAGCCAGCAGAGAGAAGAAAAAAAAATCTCATAATATCTAAGTATAAATTCAAACTATAATAATCTTCAGATAACAAAACATTTACATCAAATCTTTCTAGAACAACAAATTGAATGGTTACATATTAAACTGTTTCATATCTTTTTAACAATCCAGCCTTTATCATTCTCTTAAACATGTACATTGATTTGGCACTTTTAACATCATCTTCCAGATTATTCCACAATCTCACTCCCTGGATTGAGGTGCATCGTTCTTTCAAACATGTCCTAAATTTAGGTTTCATAAATGTTCACCTTGTGTACAGCATTGTCACGGTAAAATAAAACAGTAAAGGATTAAATATGATGTTTATTAAGTTTTGAAAAACTCAAAATCTATAGTTTTATATGAGGAAACCTTTAGCTTTATCTTGAAGGTATTTACATC
Source organism: Anablepsoides cearensis (assembly GCA_032275365.1). Lineage (NCBI taxonomy): Eukaryota > Metazoa > Chordata > Actinopteri > Cyprinodontiformes > Rivulidae > Anablepsoides > Anablepsoides cearensis. Next base: position 11,901,381 of record JAUBOC010000043.1, read on the forward strand.
TAAATGAGCTGAACGGAGTACGGATGACAAACGTTTGTAGATGTGCCTTCAAATCCATCATGGTGGTGTTTACAATAACACTTTATTTACTTTTTGTCCACAGCTCAAAAGATAAGAACTGTGTTGATGTCACAGTATGGATCTGGCTTTATTTAGTTGGGGGACATTCAAAAAAGGAGCCTTTGTCTTTTTGGCATAGCTCAACATTTCTCCTTTTTATGATGACAATGTTCTTAAAAATTAACACTTTTCAAAACAGTGTTCAGCGTATATTTTTTTCAAACATTTGACCCTGACATATATCTGAGGCTTTTTTGCAGAGAGTTACCTTTGTCTCTGAACGGATGTGTTAACCGTTTACTGGCTCTGCTGCCGGCTCTCTGCTCCTCTTCTCCCTCCTGCGGTGCTTGTGACTCCCTCCCTCCATCAGACTGCGAGCCTGAGGAGTAATAATGTCACAAGGAGCAAAAGAATAAACTGCAACTGTCTTTTAATGTTGCTTAATGTCTCATAGTTACCATGAACAGCAGACGGCACAGCGTTCTCCTCCTCGTCTTGAATGTGAAGTCTGGGAACAGCCTGTGTGGTTCTGTTCTGCTGCTCCTGCTGAGTGTCCGTCATCCCCTCTCGCTCTGCCTCTGCTCCATCCCTGCTGGGCGCAGCCACAACCTGGTTCTTACCGGCTTGACGGGGGCTCCTGTCAGCCGAGTCCGAATCACTGTCCGAGCCGCCCCAGAACCAGGGGTTGTGTGAGTGCTCCAGGAGCCTGCGGGTCAGCCTGTACGCCAGCATCTCCTCATAACACTTGCTGTAGGTCTCCCATTTAGGGTCTTTGAATTTCTTCATGTACTCTGAGCGGATCCTTTTTGTCACCATCGTCTCGCTCTTCAAACTGAAAATGTCTACTGAAAAGCAACAAATCTAATAAGTGGTATTATAAGCCTAAACAAAGTGACAAGAACAGTTTATTCCTTCAGACTAGCGTCACCGCCAGACATTTAAACCTTACCATGAAAACATTTCAAACCAATAGCAGGACAGGAGGCTTCTCAGAGCCCGCCCATCCACGAACAGAGGCGTCGGGTAAAAAAATAAAAACAAAAGTCTGGTTTGATATGAACTCAGTTAAGAAGAGATGCTTCTATTGTCTGAGCTTTGCTGGGATTTTCACCTGAAAATAGCCCCAGGAGAAAATTACTGCGCTAATGGTAGAAACTTCCTGGACGGCGTGACGTCACGACCACCTCCTCCTCTGATTGGCTCCCACGGCCTCGACGGTTGAACACTCCAAATCAAAATTCAGTCGAAAATCACTAGCAAACACACCCACATCCAAACGTCATTAAAAACACTTTCCTGACGCTTAGTGGGTATTTATTATTAAAATATAATCACTAGTGCAGAGTTGAGGACGCCGTGACTAATTTTAGCCCATTAAGCTAAACGTTGTTCTGTTAGCGATGTCACGAAAAAAATGTGGCTGTTTTAACTTCGTCGGGAGGTAAATATGGAGCACCGATGATATAATCGCCTGTCACCGCTCGAATGCGCAGCTCGGGGGTGGGGGCATTAAATCTCCCCGGCTAGGAGTCGACTATGAACGGCTTTGATAGGAGAGATTCGTGCCTGCGCCCTGTCTAATTTAGTGTACAGTAAATATACTTACACCAGCTCGGATTTCACGGAAACAAGTGCAGCAGGCAGGAGGGCGGACAGATGGCACCGACAAACACAGCCTGCGTGACGTCCCCGCTGTGCGTAGCTCCGCCCACCCGAGGACGTTAAACCGAACACACCCCGCAACAGGTGGTCCTGAGCTAGAATGCGCTCTCCGAGGCTTCTGGCTTGTTATGATTTCTTTTAGATTGTTAAATCGCAGGGGGAAATATATATAGTTTATTTTTTGTTTTTTATTTATATGATTTAATTTAATTTTTTTTTTTTTTTGTTTGTTTTTTAGATAATAGGATGACTTCTAACGTAGAAATAAGGAGGGCTTTTGCTTGTTGTTTTAACTCTATCTCCACCACACACACAAATAATATGTAGGGATCATAATATACATATAAGGCCCGGCTGCAGAAAGGTCCTTGGGGACACATGGTAGGTATGGTTAGGGGGGTCTAAAAATAGTGGGGTCATGGAGCTCACCAGGATTCGGAGCTGAGTGTCAGGTGTCCAGTGATCTGAACTGTTTATAAAGCTGCTGCCTTATGGCCAAGTCACATTCTGGCTGTCAGAGTTTAAAAAACGACCCCCTTTCTTTCACTATTCCTCCCCACCTGTCAGCCCTCTTCCAATAGAGCAAATGGAGACGAAACTATATCCAGTTTAAATTTATAAGTTACCCCTCAGTCCAAGGGATGTGCCATTAAAATTCGGTTTTAGGGTGTTTTTAAAGCTCTATGTGAAGATTTGGATAACTATTTTGTTTTTATTTGTCTGGTGATCTAATTTGCACCATTTTCTGCCACCTTTGCAGTTTTTAGTTTTCCACCTTTCCCTTAACAGAAAACCAAGGCCAGGGGCACAGAAATTACCAAATAATGGACTTTAATAAATTATCAATATGTATATACACTTACATTCACATGTGTTGGGCAACATGTTGTTCTTATTTTTTTATTAAAGTTTTTTTGGGGGGGGTGAATGCATGGTTCAGTGGTTGTTTTCACAGCCTTTCTCCGTGCAACACAGACAACAGACAGCTATAAAATATGCAGATTTTAACAGAATAAAAAAATGCATATGTCAACAGCGAAGGCATACAGTCCATTGACAGCAGAGTGTTGCTGTGCCGCAGAGGTGTTCGCTTTTTCTTTCTTCTTCTTCTCTTCGCTTGATCTCCAGAGCGCTGGTGGTGAAAGTGATGGAGAAGCTGGTGAAGATGGTAGAGGATTTAGAAGCACTTCCTGTGGACAATGCTGGGGCCAGCCTCGTCGTACTCCTGCTTGGAGATCCACATCTGCTGGAAGGTGGACAGGGAAGCCAGGATGGAGCCACCGATCCAGACAGAGTACTTCCTCTCGGGAGGAGCAATGATCTGTGGAGAGAGGTGGAGAGAGTCCGTAAGAACCTTGCACTCAGCCTGAAACTGTTGGAGCTTGTGCGTAATTCGTGCGTAATTTGCGCGTAATTGTCAAGATTTTTTACTTTTACGCGTACTTTTATCTTTTTTTTTTTTTGTTTGTTTAATATTCAAGTCAAGTTTAAATTACCTTGATCTTCATGGTGCTGGGGGCCAGAGCAGTGATCTCCTTCTGCATACGGTCAGCAATACCAGGGTACATGGTGGTACCGCCGGAGAGCACATTGTTGGCGTACAGATCCTTACGGATGTCAATATCGCACTTCATGATGCTGTTGTAGGCAGTCTCATGGATGCCAGCAGACTCCATACCTAGTCAGATGAGAGCACAAGTGTTAGAGGGGGAGTTAAGCATGAACATGGTGTGCGTAAAACATTTGTATTTTTTTTAAATAAGAAACAATCATCTGAAGTACCAATGAAGGAAGGCTGGAAGAGGGTCTCGGGGCAACGGAACCTCTCGTTACCGATGGTGATGACCTGACCGTCGGGAAGCTCGTAGCTCTTCTCCAGGGAGGAGGAGGAGGCAGCGGTGGCCATCTCGTTCTCAAAGTCCAGAGCCACATAGCACAGCTTCTCCTTGATGTCGCGCACGATCTCACGCTCAGCTGTCAGGGGACAATTTTAAAGAGTCATTCATCAGAGTGCGCGCAAACCGGCACTTTGTACAGAATTGTCGGATTTTTTTTTATTATTATTTTTCTAGATCAAATTTTAAACAAACTCGTAATAAATCCGATTATAAATTATTATGGTTGTAGATCAGCAATTAGAGGTCCTCACCGGTGGTCACGAAAGAGTAGCCACGCTCAGTCAGGATCTTCATCAGGTAGTCGGTCAGATCGCGACCAGCCAGGTCCAGACGCATGATGGCGTGGGGCAGGGCATAACCCTCATAGACTGGGACGTTGTGGGTCACACCATCACCAGCATCCAGCACAATACCTGAGGAGAAACAAGGAGGGGTTTTTGTAAAGTCCGCGTGATAAATCAGTTTGTTGTTGTTTTTTTATGTGTGTTATTAGGTGTTGCAGCCTTGTGTCGCTGTCAGTCTTACCGGTGGTACGGCCGGAAGCGTACAGGGACAGCACAGCCTGGATGGCCACATACATGGCGGGGACGTTGAAGGTCTCAAACATGATCTGGGTCATCTTCTCCCTGTTGGCCTTGGGGTTCAGGGGGGCCTCAGTGAGCAGGGTGGGGTGCTCCTCGGGGGCAACTCTCAGCTCGTTGTAGAAGGTGTGGTGCCAGATCTTCTCCATGTCGTCCCAGTTGGTGATGATGCCGTGCTCAATGGGGTACTTCAGAGTCAGGATACCCCTCTTGCTCTGGGCCTCGTCTCCGACGTAGGAGTCCTTCTGACCCATACCGACCATGACACCCTGGAAGGAAGCAAGGAGGAATGCAGAGGAAAGGTCAGTCGCGCACGGATGAAAGACTTTGGACACCGTGCGTAAATGTGCCAAATCACCGCAGCGTCACAGAAACAGACAAAGCAGTGATTATGTCACTTCACTTGTGATCAATTTAGTCTAAAAAAGAAAAAAAAACTGGATGTTTTGGGAGCCACAATTACATGACTCAAGATTTAGTAGTTAACCATATTCTGCGCCAAAACATGCGCAAAACATCTTAAATTAGTGTAATGAAATGATTTAAGCGGCACACCTCTGTCAAATATTAATACCTTAAATTTAAAAATCAGTTTACAGAGGTGGGATGATTAAGTGTGGTGTATTTCTGCCTTTTGGCATTTTATTAAAGTCCAACCATTTCTGTTTATTTCTTCCTTATTTACCTGGTGACGGGGGCGGCCGACAATGGATGGGAACACGGCCCTGGGGGCATCGTCTCCGGCGAAGCCAGCCTTCACCAGGCCGGAGCCGTTGTCGCACACAAGGGCGGTAGTCTCATCGTCGTCACACATGGTGGCTTCTGCAAAAGAGGAGAGGAAGAACCAAAACCTTGAGCGCACTGTTTCAGATGAAGGCAGATTAAAGTACTTGAAACTATGTAAAATTTCCTTGTATTTCTTGTGATACTAAATCAGGTATCTGAATTCAAGACTAAAAAGACTAAAATAATCCTAAGATCTCAAGGAACCTAAACATGATCCGGGCCGAGGTGTGCGCTAAATGTGTCCATGACGCGCAGACAGCAGGATTTACGCATGAGTTATAAACCATTTTCATGCTAAAACTCCAGTCTAAAATTAAGTTAAATGAACTTTAAACGTACTCAAAACGTATATTTAAACTTGTTGAAAGGCAAATTACATTAATAGTATAAAATAACAATTTTAAAAGCAAAATCTATAAACGTGGCTGTTTTTTCTTAGAACACATCCTGTGTTTTAAAACCTGACATTTCCTCGAAAAACAATGTATCTCAAATTTTTTTAAGTTAGACATTTTCACTAAAACAAACTAAGTCTTGCAGTAGCATCTTTTGATATGTGACACCTACAAAAAAATATCACATCAGGCTCAATCAAACCTAATGATTAATTAATTTAACAATTTGCATTTAAATTTCCAAATCAAGCTGCTGTTTTTTTTTCTGGTCAAATCCCGTTTTTCTAAGATTACAATGAACAAATCCTTCTTTAAGTCTTCTGCATGATGGCACATCCACGGTTTAAATAGCTTCTTATTCTAGGTCTCTGTCTTTTTCCTCCAGTGGATGCTCCACTACCTCAGGCCTATACTCTGCAGATCCAACCCGGATGAGAGGCTTCAGGAGCGGTGGGTCCTTGCAGGGTCTTACCTTAGGTGTTTTGTCTGCGGCTCGGAGAGAACGACCCAACCAATGCTGCTGCTGAACCAGCTGGAGTCTTCCCTGCTGGCCGTCCACCTTTTATACCCAACCTCTACCATTCACAAACCTCCGCACTGGCACCCATCCCGGCCCTCGGCCATATTAGGATGCTGACAGGCAGAGGCAGCAGGAGTGGGTGTGGGAGGGGGCGGAGGCGCGCCCCTCGGTGACACGGAGGAAGCTCCATCCATCAGAATCCATGAGATGAGAGGTGGTGGGGGGGATCAAAAGTGACGCTGCGCGCTCCCCAACGAGGAGAGAGCGCGCGCCATATATGGATCTGTCGCTTTGACCTCCCATCGAGCCCCGCGGTCCCACCTAGAGGGCCGTATAAGGAGCGCGCGGGCCACCAGAGGGGTTTCTAGGGGAGACGCCAGTTGCTGCCAAGCAGGGTTATACATTTGCTTCCAGTAGGCCTCATCCAGCCTTAAAATGGGAAAATGCTTCTCTCATCTGAACACATTTAGGCCACAGTTGGAGCCAACAAGGGCCCAAATACAGGGAGGACGTGCCAAAGTGCCAATTAAAAACTCAACTTTATTGATTAATCAACTGGAAATCAACTAAAAGGTCTTCCTGTGTATAAATCTTCAACATGAGCAGCATCTTTTGATATGTTAGCATTTCAGACTGGGCAGACTGTTAGGAAGTGAGTCAAGACTATACTGTAAGCAAACACTTGTAGCCACTTCTATGTGCAGCCTTGATAAAAATCCCTGCAACAGGTGGTGCGTGTGCACGAGGAATGTTCACCATTACAAGTCCAAAACATGAAATAACGTAAGCGTGCGTCCTCAGCAGCATTTCCATGCATATTAGCCACTGATTACATTCCACCTTTGCAGCTCTGCAGAGCACATGGTAGCAGGCTGAGTCTGAACAGCCAGTGGCTGAAACCTTATCTGCAGGGGCTACGCTGCTCTGTCACTGGAGCAGTTGGATTAATTATAACTCAAATGGAGGAGGAGGGGGAGGGGGGGCTGGGTGGTGCATGTGTGTGTGAGGAAGAGACAAATGGGGAGAATGGCTTGGTGTGCAGGGGAAGGATTGATCCAAGAGGTGGTTATTATAAACTCAAAGGAAGGTGAGGGGTTGGCAGGAACAAAAAAAAGAAAAAAAAAAGAAAATAAAGAATGTGGAAAGTCACACAAAGTTTCACTGAGGAGAAAGACATGAGGCATAAGCTGTGGGAACAGTTGAGATTTATTACAGAAATTGATGGTGTAAAAACTTAAAGTACCAAAAAAATCTAATTTTAAATCCTTTGGCGTTTTTAAAATTAAAAGAGTAAACATCAAATTGGCTTTCAGTGCCATATTAAAGTTTTATAGCCTCATATTGGACACATAGAAGCAAATAAATATTAATTTGTTTTATAACCAGGAGTCTTATTATTGCAAGTGAACGTTTTCATTGTTGGCACACTGACTGTTGATGTCGAAAAGAATCATTCACAAAATTTTTGTGGTTTTAGATGAAAGTTTCATTTTTATAGCATCAGAAAGAAGATGGAGCTAAAGCAAAAAAAAAAAATCTAAAAACTTGATGTCTGCTAAATGTGTATGTGGGAGAAGGGAATGCGTGTTTGTGTGTTGGGGGGGGGGGGGGGGTTGGAGGGGCTTGCAGAGTAATA
>JAUBOC010000043.1:11913433-11926716 GCA_032275365.1 Anablepsoides cearensis
GCAAGTGGGAAAACCTGAAAAATCAACAGTGTATCAAATACTTGTTCTCCCCACTGTATATATATATATATATATATTAGGGGTGCAACATAAATATATAATGTTGCCTTTAGTTCCCCAACAGCAGCTAACACAAAACAACCGTGCTAATTGTTCAATGGAGAAATTTATGAACATCAGCTGCTAATTAGGGACTTAAAACCAACATCCGATAAAGAATCAAAGAAGACACATTTTATATACAAGTTTTGTGTTTTACATATATTGTTTTTTAGGGTTAACCGGGTGTTTTGTTCCACTTCATATTAAACATGTGATGTGAAAGAAAAGGTCTACTTGAAAGGATGTGAAGCATGTAGATAAACAAATGTGAACAAAACTGTGTGGTGAAAAAACAAAACATTCCTGAGTTTACCTTGAGCAGAGCTCGGGCTATCGCTATTCTCTGCTTCTGACCGCCTGAGGTGAATAAAAAAACAAAACAAAACAAATAGTTATGAAATTCAGTTAGAAACACTTCATTATCATCACACTGGAATATTTTGTATATTTTAAAAGACATTATAAACCGTTTAATTCAAACTGTAAATTAAAGATTAAACTTTTACTAAGAAAATGAACAAACATATGCAGTTCTTGTGAGATCGAGTCATTCCAGAGTGCCGACACTGAGGTGAGGCGTCTGCTGATGTTTCTCACCTGACAGCAGCACTCCTTTCTCTCCCACCACCGTGTCGAAGCCTTTGGGGAACGCCTGAACAAAATCAAAGGCGTTGGACACTTTAGCCGCCCTGTAGATGTCCTCTGTGGTCACAGCTTCAGGGTCCACAGCACCGTATGCAATATTATCTCTAATAGAGCAGGAAAACAGGACCGGCTCCTGAGGGAAAGATAAAAAAAAAAAGACAGTTGGAATCTTTTGTAAATGTCGGAATAATTTAAGCCTAATTATTATTATTTACCTGGCTGACAGTCCCAATGTGACTCCTCAGCCAGTAGGGATTTAAATCCCTGATGTCATGACCATCAATAGAGATGATACCTGGAGAAGAAAAGTCCTTTTTTAGTTTTTAAAATGAAGTATTTGGTCACCACAACGTCATGATCAGTCGTGTGTTTATTTTCTTGTCACCAGCATCGGGGTTATACAGCCTGAGCAGCAGTGACACGAGGGAGGATTTCCCCGACCCGCTGGAGCCCACCACGGCCATGACGGTGCCAGCCGGAACTGAGAGGTTAAGGTTCTGGAAAATAGGAGCCTCCTTACGAGTCGGGTAGGCGAAGGAGACGTCGGAGAACTGCAGCTGGCCTTTCAGCTGACCTGCAGGGAGGACTCGTCCCTCTGAGGAACAACAAACAAGCATAAACTAACTCATTGTCCGTAGCTTCATATTTACTGCAGGTAAAGCTGGAGTTATATTCAGTATAATTTATGACCATTTTAAAGACAATGTTTGGTTTGTTTGCTAAGCCACAAGCATTCAGTTATAAAAACATTCCTAAATTCAGGGCTGGACCGGTGCTGTGTCGACAAATAACTGAGAAGCACATTTAATTAAAATGTTTTGTTTTTTTGTACCATCAGCTGGTCATAAAGACACAATCATCTCTTATGTATTTAGCTGAATGTTAAAAAATAGTTTTGAACTTTTGCACAGTACTGCATATCTCTAGTACACGTGTCAAACTTGAGGCCTGCGGACCAAATCTGGCACTCGTTACCATTTTATCCGGTCCCAAAAGTAATACTTTAAATGTGAAATAGTTTGATGGTTTTCTCTTTTTGACGCTGTATTTGGTGCATTCTTCTCATCACAGCTGGTCAACTTTCAAGCCAAAAAATTAAGTTTGAATTTTTCAGGAATCTTTGGTTTTTGATGTGGAAAAAGCCACAGAGAATCTGGTGTATTCTTTTTCTTATTTTAAAGTCAAATATTTGGATTTTTAGCTAGGAGTTTTTTTTTTTACCCAATTTTTTGGACTATAATAAACTGTATCTAAATGAAAAAAGTAGTTGGTAAAGATTAAAGGCATAAAAATGAGTGCTCATGATGAGGCTTTTTTTTTTTATTCATCATGTATGTTCTACACACTACAGTTTGTATTTCTATAAAACACTTTGTTAAATAACATTTTTTCAATAAGTATTAACTGATAATAATGATGAATAACTGTTCTGACCATTGAGAGGAAACTCAGGCTTTCTGTCCATCAGCTCCCACAGTCTGGTTCCAGCTCCGAAACCCTTCATCAGCTCCGAGTAGAAAGAACTCAGGCCTACAAACCAAACATATTATATAAAACAAAGACGCGTGCGGCAGTTAGAAACACAGCGTGGAGAACTCAGTTTGTGTTACCTGCAATGCTGATGCCCACCCAGAAGGTGTACATGATGAAGGATGAGAGCTCCCCTACAGTCATGTGCTGACTGGCCATCAGCAGGCCTCCTTTGTAGAGCACCGACAGGATCATGAGGTTCCCGGTGAGGCCCGTCTGGCACACATTTAATGTTATTCAGTTACAACAGCATCCAGTGCAACTTCCACTTCATGACAGAGCTGATTACACAAACGACTGCCTCGCTGGGACTCCGCTTAGACGAGCTCTCTGGTGTATTATTCCCCTCAAACTAGCTCCTGACAAACTCTTTGACCTAAACGAGCACCTCGTTTTGGACAAGTCTCCTGTCCTTAAATGGAAAAAAGCTTTGAGTGGGAAATGGTGAAACATGGCTCAGTTGTGCGGCCGTTGTGAAATCACACAAAGTAGAAGCCCGTCTGCAACGTTTCGTTTGCTAACTGCGAATTTTTCAACACTTCAAGTCTCACACACACTTACCAGCCCAAAGAAACCGGCCGTCATCACAGCCTCCCGTTTGGCCAGGCTCAGGACGTCGTCCACCTTCTGACTGTACACGCCGACTTCAGACATCTCTTTTCCAAACGCCCTGACTGTCCGTATGTTGCTGATTTTCTCTTCAGCCAGCTGCAAACACACATTTATAGGGGCTAAACAAATTAACTCCATCTACAAATTGAATTAAGCCCCAGCAGGCAGAGCAGTGTTTTACATCACGTGATGCTCACACAAACAAAGGTCAAACAAACACTGACTGCTGATGGTTTCCACAGAGAAAATCATCCAAAGACAGATAAAAAATGCAGTAAATTTCAATTTGATGATTAAATAGAGAAGTGGTCATACTACACTGCAGCAACTCTTCTTTCTGTTTGAGTACCTTTGTGGACTGTGCGAGCGCGTCCTGTGTGCGTTTAGAGATAGAGCGGAGAAATCTGCCGAAGAGGAGAGCGACGGCGACCATCGGAGGGACGATCATCAACACGAAGCAAGCTAGACTGGGAGAGATGTAAAACTGAAAGAAGGGAGAGGGAATAAAACTGCATTTAGTGGAGAGCAAAAACAACTAAACGTAAATTATTACGTCCTTTAAATAAAAACCTTAGGAAAATCTAGGAAATGCAATTTAAAATGACTGAACCAGAAGAGAAACCAAACACAGGGATGTCTGCAGTGAAAACACTACAAGTGCGGCCATAGTTGTGAACTTTGAAATGACCTAAATGACTATTTGCCAAACAAGCCTGTTTGACCACATTCCTGCAGGCCATTAAAACCGAAAGAAAAAGAATAAAAGATAAATGGCAATGATACAACTTTTATTTCCTCATAGTTGACAGAAATACAGGCTAGCCTTCCTCTGTTACTTTCTGACTCAAAGACTAAAGCAACTGGATGTTTTTTTAGAGTGATTTCTATCAAATCTCAAATTCTTAAAGCATTTAGAAATTATTCCAGTTGTTTAATTTTCCCCCACAGTCGAACAGTTCTCATTCATAGATGCTGAAGATCCTGATCTGTGTTTCTGAGCTGCATCTCTCCTCCGTGTTAAATCAGAGTCACTGCAGTCCTTCATATTTAAACTCAGCTGATCCTTTTATTTGCCTCATTTCCTGCGGGATCACAGCCAACCACTCAGAGTCCAGCACTCACCATCATGCTGACACCAGCGGCTGCCTGAGCGACGGCTCTCAGCCCATCCGACAGGTTGTCTGTGATGGAGTTACCCACCACGGACGTGTCCGACGAGAGCCGGTTGATGAGCTCGCCGGTGCTGCTCTTGTCAAAAAAGGCCACTTCCTGTCTAAGGATGGAGGCGAAGACAGAGGCACGGAGATTACGGATGATCTTTTCACCTGAGGAGAACAAAAAAAAAAGAGAAGAAGTTCATTATCTCACGGGGTCTCTTTTCGTTCGGCCTCTTGTCTCACCTGAAAGCTGCATGAGGTAGACTCTGGTGGCATTAGCTGCTCCTCCACACAGAAAAGCTCCGGCCAGCAGGCCACACAGAGACGTTAAAGAGGCCGTCATCGTCTCCGTGTCCGACGCAGTGGTGTAAATGATGTCGATGACTTTGCCCAGAAAAAAGGGAGCTGACATGGTTATAGAACTGGAGACTGCGAGGAAGCCAACAGCAGCTGGAATTTAAAAACAAATGCAAAGAGAGAAATCAGAATGAAAAATAAAACTAATAAAAAGGAACTTTGTAAGATACATCAGGTTAACACCTTCCTCTTTCTTTACATCTTTTAGTTTATCATCTATTTTATGCTTAAGTTTTCATCAATAGCTCTTTGTTCATCCCCTTGTTGGTGCTAAAATACTATTTTATGTCGAACAGTGTTATTTTACATTGATTTAGTTTTAGAAATGTGAACAAAATGTCTTTTTAAAACAGGCTGCCAGATAGAAAAAAGTGCAAAGATTCATTTAAATGTTGGTTATTTGTCTGCTATGTGTCAACACAACTCTGGCTCATTCATTAAGTTTATGGCTCATTTTTAATGCCTGGATGTTTCAAAGGTCAGACTGTAGTGGCTTAACAAACACATCCTCTGTGGTCAGTTTACAGGACTGAAAATGAATTAAATAAAATAAAAAATAAAATAAAATAAAATAAAATGTAAATTTTTTTCCTGAAAGCCTGCAGAGAAATTTATAAGAGCTAGTTTGGCTCTTTGGAAGCTAAAGTGAAAGATGACTCAAGACTTTTACACAGATCGGCACTAAAAACACTTGGAAGAAGAATAAGCTACAACATTCAGTATAAAACGCGCAGATTATCGGTTTGTCTGCCAGATAAACAGCTAAATAAATTAGATAATATTTGTATTTTTATGAGAAAATAAAAACATTTAATCCAATCTGTAGATTGGACTAACTTCAACAAAGATAAAGACATTTTTTTATTTTCTTGGGAGGGGAATTCAGCCTCTTTCGTGTCACAAAATCTCATGATGATGCAAGAGAAAAACAAAAACAATAAAGTGCACAAAAAAACGCAAACAAGGCTGAAAATGACAACAGAAAGAAGAAACAAAAAGGCAGAAGAGAAAATGGAAAATTGTTCAGCCTTCCTTTTTGGAGAATGAATTTTAAGAAGATAGTGTAGGCTTTTAAAACACAATTTATCAGTAAAAAACATTTATTTTTTTAACATACAGTTGCAACAGAATGAGGAGCCTGGGACCTACCAGCCAGTCTCCATCTCTCCGGATGAGAAAGACGCAGGATCCGTTTGACATCCTTCAGCGGGACGGTGGTGGGTGTCGGCTTCTCCTGGGTCTTCACGGCCCCGGCTGGAGCAGGAGAGGGGGCCGCCGAGGAGCTGGAAAAGGCAACAGGTGTGTGTAGGACCGTCCGCGCGGGGGTGTGCGCGTAGAGGACAGAGACTCCGGGACCGCGGGACAGAGCCGATAGGACGGAGCCGGGGGCAGGTGTCGGACACACGGAGGTCTTCACCTCGGCGGGCTGCCTCCTCCTCCAGTGGGCAGAGGAGGAGAGGACCGCTCGGTGGTCCAGCCATAACAACTTGGGCTGGGTCAGCTTTAGTTTATAAAACTTGGTGGTGCAGTTTGAAATGCGAAATAAAAGCCGCATCGTTCGAGTTGAGAACTCAGAAAAATCTTAGTAAAAGTACAAAAACAAACAAATAAACAGAAAACGTCTAACACAGGCATTCAGACTCGGACTACTTTCGTTTTATCCCAGCCGGTGTTCATTAAAGCTCAGCTACAGAGTTGTCGGTGCATTGTCGATTTTCAGGCCGTTATTGTAGAGTTTATCTGCGCCTCACAGCCCTCTTTAACCCAGCTTTTATCTCTTATCGCCGAGCAGCTCCCAAACACTCTGCTTGCTGTCACTATCACCTGACGCTAGCCGAGCTTTGACACGAGCTGCGGAGGAACACGAGCTACCGAGGACCGACTAACACCCGGTCAGATCCAAAACAACGGATCTAATAAGCTTACCGGGGAAAAGATAAATGTATTATAGAACGAAAGGTGACCCTGTTTCGGTTCGTTTACAGCTCCGATGAATCCTCCGCCTCCATGATGCAAGGAAACTTTCCCAGACAGAACTAAACAAACCCAAACCGATCGTACGGAAAACAGCGCAGATTTATTGAGAAAAAAAAAAAAACATTACAATTTAACAAAAATAAAAAATAAAAATAGATAAGTAGTTTTTATGTGAAAAATAAATGTTTTCTGTAACAGGCAACCCTAAAAATCTAAAATCTAAAAAATCTCACCGAAGCAAAATGAATAAAATTTCTGTTAAATTAGTCACTAGAATGAAAAATATTTACATGTTTCTTTGATTACTAAGAATTTATTGTTTGTACAATAAAACATTTCCTCATAATTCTTTTTAAACTATGCCAATAAAAAAAATTATTTAACTTCAATTTACATGTAAATATAACTAAATGTTTGGTGTCCACTTTATTTATGGTGCCTTTATATGGAATTGAAGCCTATCAAAATGATTTACAACAATGTATTGTAATAAAGCGTATGAGTCAAATGTAAAATATGATAAAAAAAAAGAAAACATAAAATTTCACCAGTTTACTTTAGAGTCATATGTTTTATTTGAAAAGAAAAACACAAGAAACAAAACAAAAACAAATAGTGTAACAGAAAGATTTAAAATTATTTTCAAAATGAAGACAAAAAGTCTCTGATATTATTTTAGAGATTGTGATCGATTACCTCGGCTCTCTGTTGGTTTGGCCTGGCCGCAGGGTTATAGTTGAAAGTTCAAGAATCTAAGAAAAAAGGCAGACACGTGCGGCGAGATCTTGCAACATATGGTAAAAATAATACATTTAACAAATCAATAAAGTAATACAACTTAATCTGAGTGATGAAATGTTTAGCTGTAGAAAGATACGAACTCAAGTATCAGTATTTTTAACGTTAACAAGCTAGTTGTTAGCTTGATATCTGCCGTCGTACACACCAGACTTGTGTTTTGTAGTCTTCTCCACATTATTCAGTGGTTGCTAATTCTTATCTTTTCCCCTGCAGCGTTCAGTCCATGTGCTGCAGCGATGTCTGCCATCTACTCAGGTATTTATCTGAAACTGAAGAGTCCACAGACTCCATGGCAGGACAGGCTGAAGCTGGCTCGGTTCGCCTGGATCTCCTCTCAGTGTCTGCTGCCCAACAAAGAGCAGGTAACAACTAAAACTGTAGTCAAACAACTCCTAAGGTTCACTATCCTGCATGTTGTAGTTTTATTTTTCTCTACTTCAAAAAATGTGATACAAGTGAGATAATGACCTCAGCATGCCATCAAATAATGCAGAAGCTTGTTGAACAGTAAGATTAGTCTGTTTTGACTTTCAGAGGCTCAGCTGCATTAAATGAGAAAAACATAAAAGAACAGACTCATTTATGATTAGGACCACAATCCTCTGTTGGCTGACCTGAGGATTAAAAGGGACATATAATTCAAAATCCACTCATTTAGCCATAAAATCAGTTGTGTTGTGTACAACTCTAGGAGTGCAGAAAAGTTTAATTTAGTCCCTCCCAGTGCTGCATAGAGATCTTTATATTTTTGTTTGAGTCATATTTTTTAATTCGTTAAGTTTTCTCTGTTACTTTTTATGGATTTTTGAGCAATAATGTCTCAGTATTTGCTGCAAAACTGCTAAAAAGGTCATAGACTTCTAGCTAATTAATTTTGCAAACTCGTAGTTCTGCAGTTTTATCGTCTTTATTCTCCTCTGGCTCTGTATCAAACTCTGGCTCCAACATGTAAGATTGAATGGACACGTCTTCTGTTGTTGACATTAAAGAGACCGCGTCAAAACAAGTTTTTTCAGACAAACCTCAGAATAGAAAGAGGGGCTTGTGGAGCTACAATGACGAAGAATCCAGATCAAAGCCTTGCAGTTCCATTCTTTAAAGTGCCTGTCACATGCCTATCCTTCAAATACAAAAATACAAAGAAAGCATCTTTACACTGAAGAAAATTGACATTGTACACATGATTTTACACAATTTGTCACATAACTGGCCTATTTTATTTTGAATCTGGCTCAGCCAACGTGAAGCAGGAAGTGACATCAAAGAGGAGCTCATTAATAAAATAAACTCGCTGGTCTCTGTTTATTAAATCAAAATTATCATCTCTCTTTGATAGTGACTAAAAATAATCTAAAGAAACATCAGATTCGTCTCTACAGTCTGTGTTGTCAGCTTTTGTAACCGTTTACATTCCCTTTTGACATCACTTCCTGTTACTTCACATGCAAATATCTCAACAACCGTCTCAGCGACGTGAAATTTGTTTTGCAACATGTTATCAATGTTATCTTTCCAAAGATGCATTCATGTTACAATAATTTGATGTCACAGACACTTTAAGGAAGGATTTTAAAGCATGACGTGTCTCCTCTAAAGCTTGCTCAAAGGATAGGGATGTTTTTGTGTTTTGTTGTTCAAGACTCTGAGGGTCGCTCTGTTTGCAGGTGTTGTTGGACTGGTGCACTCACGCTCTCACAAACTGGCACAGTAAGAAGTTGGAACTCTCACAGGATGTGTTGGAAGGTTTGTGGTGTTATCTGGACGAAGTGCTTCACAGCCAGAAGCTGCGCTCTTTCCTCAAGCAGGGAAAGACCATCACTCTGAGGCTCAACACGGCACAGGTGCACCAATAATAAGATTTTAAACCTATTTGTTATGTAGCAACTTATTTTTTAAATTTAGTAAAAAAAATCCTTTGATAGCTTTTATTATCAGGACTAAACATTTATTAAAACAGTTTCACTGATGATTTGTTTTTTTTTTTGTTTGCCTTCAGCTGCTGCTTGACCAGCTGCAGGGCGGCACACACGGTCGTTCACAGGTGTGTGTGTCCACCATAATGAGCGTGTTACTCGGCATTCTCTCTTCTCCCGTACTTTCATCCGTTTTCACCACAAAGTACGAGCTGATGGTTAATCTGCTGGCCAAGTTCTGCTCGTTGGCCTGCCTCGAGATACAGAAGTGGCAACCCGCAGCTCGCCGGAGGACTGAACCGGACACGTGTCCAAATGAATCGATGATGGAGGCTGAACCTGAGGATCTACCAGATGAGTCAGCGTTTGATGAGAACTCCTCCGAGTCCAAGAAAACCCACCCTTCAGCTGTTTTTGAAGCTTTCCTTCAGGTGCTGTCTTGTTACTTGTCGGTGCAGCAACAACAGGCCAACTCCAACAGAGTCTTTACTTTAGTCACCAACCAGCTCATCCAGCCATTAGTGCTGCTCAGACACCTGCTGACCTCTCAGGAGTTCAGTGCTTCACACTCACATCTGCACCTCCGTCAGCAGCAGCGCCGAGACATCCGCGTCAAGATCGACTCCGTCCTTCACTCGGCTCTCTTCCCCTCTGAGCTCCTGGCCTTATACAAGGCGGAGCTTAGTCCGTTTAAAAAGGAATCCGGGAAACCCGGTCCGAGAGGCTCAAGGGAGGCTGTGAAGCCAGTTAGTGTTTTAATTTGCCAACTGAACGCTCAGAATTACTGCGAGCAGCCTCTCCTTTACTCTCTGAAGTCGGACACGTCGCCTCTGCTGTTCAAGTTCTTTCTGGAAAGCTACGGAAAAGGGAAAGGTGAAAGCGAGGAGGAGCAGAGGATGTTGTGTTTTTACTTCCTGGTCAGACTGTTTCCAGCGTTAGATCTGCACCCTGAGCTGCAGGACTCCGCTCCCTCTGTGCAAAGGTCTCCTCCAGCCTCCCCCTGTTCCCCACAGAGCTGGAGCCTGGCTCTGCAGGCTGTAGAGTCTCTGTTCAATCAACTGCTGGCAGCAGACATTTATAACGTAGCTGCAGACAGGATACGACATGAAGACGTGCAGCTCAGGTTTTACAGAGCCGTGGCCCAAATGCTCCTCAACAAAGCCCAGCCAAGGTTAGTATTGATGTAGTTTAGTGGATTTGTTCTGGTTTTACATTTAATTTTTTCTTTTGTCTGACTAAAAATGTGTCGACTTGCAGCATACCAGCTTGGTACCGGTGCCTAAAGGTACTTTTGAGTCTCAATCATCTGATTCTTGAACCAGACCTGGACCAGGTGTTGTCCTCCGCTTGGGTAAATGCTCAGGATCTGGAGGCACAAGTGCAACGGGCCAGACAGGTTTGTAATTAAAGGAATGACATTATACATTTCACAATTTAAATTTCACAAAGCCTCATTGTTTGTTTATTGTTTCCCAACAGATCTTGGTCTGCAGTCTGATCCAGACCTACACTAAGCTCCGTCAGCTGTCTCGTCTCTTCTCTGCCCTCCTGTCTGTGATCTGTCAGCCAGCTCTGGTTGCTTGTCCACCTCCTCTGCTCTCTGACGGCATCTCCACATCCCTCAGGACTTGCCTTCTGCAGATCCTGCCCTCTCAGGTTCTGGAGATCTGCTCGTCGGTGTTGACGAGCATCAGGACGTGTGTTCTGCCTGGCTTAGAGCAAAGAGAGGCAGAGGTGATGGAGATCGATGGGGATCACAGGGACCAGGAGAGAGATGATGCGTCTGTGAAACTCTGCTGCCTCAGTCAGATGCTTCATGCTGTTTTATTTAGTCTGAAGACTTTAGATAGTTCCTCTCCTGTTCCCTTGGTGAGGCAGAGCAAAGGCTTCATGGAAGAGATGCAACAGACAATCAAGGAGTTAATAAATCTGTTGAGAGGCAGGACATCTTTGAAACCAAGCTTGAGCTCAAATCAAAAAACGCCAAAGAAAGGCAAAAAGTCAGAGAGAGTTTCACAGTTAAAAACAGAAACAGTCTGGGAGCAGAAGACACAAGAGGCCGTTCTCCTGCTCAGATACACCTGGGTGGAAGTGGACACGCTCTTCCACACCCACTGCAGCAAATACTCTTCTGTTGACTCATTCCTGACAGCAGCCGAGGATGAGGACGAGGATGAAGCTCCTTCCAGCTCTCCGCTCCCGGCTCACATCGAGAGTCTCGTCTCGGGTTCAGTCCTCCCTTCACGTCTCCACCCCTCTCCTTCCCTCAGCCCCACCAGCCGTTTACTGCTCAAACACCTCACGTTACAGCAGATGAAAAAGCTTTTACTGGACGAAGTTTTAGCCGGTGAAAGCAGCACCACAGCGCTGTTGAAGAGGGCAGCTCAGTTTATCGTAGCCAAGTCAGAACCGGATGGAGATCAGGTTTGGGACGGCCAGATAGGTAGCGTAAACGCCGGCACCTACCCTGCAGCACACTGGTATCTCGTCATATCCAACTTGCCGGTAATGGTTCCCCACCTGAGCGGAGAAGACGTGGGTCGGATAGCGCGCACGCTCGTAAGCTCGTTGTTAAATAAACAGAAGGAAAGAGCCAAACGTCATCCGCCCTGCAGTCTGACCGTCTCCGTCGTATCGTCGCAGCTCACTCAGAGCTCGCTTTTTTCAGAGTTGGCGTCGGTTTTCTCCACCACTGTTCAGACCCTCTCGCAGAGGATCATCAGTGTGCTCAAAGCAGGACACGCACCCAAAGGCTGTCCAAAGTTTCTGACCGTTCACGAGAACGAAACCGCTCAGAGCGATCTCAGTCCGCTTATTTTCTCAGCGGCGACGAAAGAGGCTTTGGTTGAGGATATTTTAACCAGTTCTCAAAAGGAAAAGGTGCACGTCCTGCTGACAGACACGCAAATCAAGGAGCTGGTAAACGTGCTGGAAATCTTAACACATCTCAATCCAGATGGAATAAACTCTGAGGATCTTTCCTCTGCCTTCCTTCTCCTCCTCTTCGCCGTCACCTCCACATCCAGGCAGATGGATCAGGCGATGGTTGAGCCTCCTGGAACTGAAGCTGAGCCCGTGTTTTTAGGAACGCTGTTCAGGGCTCTGACCTTTCTGCTGGAAGGCGTCAGGTTTGCGGGTGTCTTGAAGCTCATACGCGGAGGCGCTCTCCTGCAGACGGTCGTGTCGTCTCTCCTCTGGCACAGCAAGCGCACAAAACTTCAAGGAACCTTCGCCGGTTGGCTCGATGTCGTCAAAGAAGCTCAGGTCTTCATCAGATCTTTGGTCCAGCTGATCATAATCAGAAACAGAAGCGTCGAACTGAATTTAGACCAGTTTGCCTCATTTTTAACTAATGAGGAAATGGCAAGTGTGTTATCCAGTTCAGAGGTTTCTATGTTGTCTGTTTATCTTCTGCTGGCCTCTTTGACTTCCTTTTCCCAGACGTTGACCTCTAACTTTGCAAGAAGCAAAGCCCTGGATCAAATTTTCATTCAAACCCTGGCGAGAACCAGTTCTCTGTTCGGACCGGCTGTTCAGACGGTCCTAAAGCTCCAAACGGCCTGCGACCCAGCCGTCCAGCCGGCCGGCCTCCCCGGTCAAACCTTTGTTGTTGAAGTTGTTACGGTCATGCTGAACTGCGAGATGGCCTTGATGTCAGAGAAAACCGAGAGCACCAAGCTTATCCACATGAGCCTTTATCAGGTCATCTGCCGGCAGATCCTCAGAGAATTAAGCTCCGCCCCAAGGCCCATGGACTTCCTGCTTTTCTCTCTCCGCTTCCTGTCTGCGTTTTACAAAACCCCGGAGGTGTCGAGAGCAGAGGAGGAGCAAGCGGAGGAGATGGAAGAGCTGTATGTTCAGATACTGCAGAATGTGCACAGACTTCTGAAAGGTACCTGGTCTGATACGTTTAACCAGCCAAGCTTTATTTTTAATTATGCTTGAATAAATTTAGCACAAATTTGAAAGAGCATTTTACATCTGTGCCTTTTTAAAAATTAGCATTTCAGGTTGAATTTTAGAAATTGAAGTCAGGTTTAGCTGAGCTTGTTTAAGAACAGAATTTGAGGCTTTTTTTAACTGTAAATATTTTGCTATCACTTCTTTAAAGCGCCTGTGACATCAAATTTTTGTAATAAACATGAATGCATTTTTGGAAAGATAACATTGATAACATGTTGCAAAACAA
>JAUBOC010000043.1:11935806-11951405 GCA_032275365.1 Anablepsoides cearensis
CTTGGACACGTCTTGCTTCCTGATCACGTCTTGCTTCCTGATCATGTCTTGCTTCCTGATCACGTCTTGCTTCCTGATCACGTCTTGCTTCTTGGACACGTCTTGCTTCTTGGACACGTCTTGCTCGTTGGACACGTCTTGCTCGTTGGACACGTCTTGCTCATTGGACACGTCTTGCTCGTTGGACACGTCTTGCTCGTTGGACACGTCTTGCTCCTTATATACGTCTTGCTCCTTGGACACGTCTTGCTCCTTGGACACGTCTTGCTTGTTGGACACGTCTTACTCCTTGGACATGTCTTGCTCCTTGGACACGTCTTGCTTGTTGGACACGTCTTGCTTGTTGGACACGTCTTGCTCGTTGGACACGTCTTGCTCCTTGGACACGTCTTGCTCCTTGGACACGTCCTGCTCCTTATATACGTCTTGCTCCTTATATACGTCTTGCTCCTTATATACGTCTTGCTCCTTATATACGTCTTGCTTCTTGGACACGTCTTGCTTCTTGGACACGTCTTGATCCTTCATGAAATACTCTTGTTGGTAGCCTTTATAATTCAACAGATCCAGGTCTGAATCTGTTTTCTTGAACAACTTTGACAGATTGTTTTACTCGTAATAAGTGACTTTTTTGAACTTTTGACAGAAACACACAGGTGAGGTGCTGATGCAGGTGTTACGATTAAAGTGGAGCAACAGGAACTTCCTGTAATTGTTCAAAAACAAACTTAAACCTGAGTTTAAGCCTGTTATTTTATCATAATCATCCATCAGTGACTGTTCTGAGCAGCTGGTGTCAAACTCATTTATTCCTGATGGATGACAAACATGTGTGGGCTGTATCAGGACACAGTGTTCACCACCTGTATACCTGTGCCAGTGTAATATTACAGACATGAATGGTTAGAAGTTATTGGATATCCTCCTCTCTGAGTTTCTCAGGGTTCACTGAGCACAGTGATTGTTCTTTGACTATTATATATTTATTTATTGTTGCAGGAAGAAAGGTACGCTCATTGAAGGGTTGGATTTCTTGCTGCCTGAAAAAGCTGCTCTGCTTCTGTTCTGATGCAGAACTCAGAAAAAAGGGCAGCTTTCAACTCAAGTTTTAGTCTTCAAAAACTGAATTGCTAAAGTTTCTACATAATTTAAAATTGTGTGGGGAAAAAAACAATGTAGATCTTTTAGTTCAGGTTTAAAGAATAAATCTAATCCTCCAGCATTTTCTTGCGTTATTTAGAAAAAAGTGAATTTAGAGTGAATAGAAAATAACTTAAAGTATGAGCAGAGGCAGAAATGTAGTTTTTTTTTGTTTGTTTTTTGTCCTTTTGCAGTTCATTACAAATTCAGATTATTGCATCTTTAATCTGTAACTAGCTCCTGTTTTAATTACTGCTCTGTTTTTGAACAATAGTCAATTTATTTTTGACCAGATCTGCTCAAAAACAACAATTTTATTAGTTTTAAAGAGATGATCTTTTCAAAGTGCATATGGAATTTTTTAAAATTGAGAATATTTTTAAAAATTGCAATAAAATCTAGTTTCTGCCCAATAAATTTCAGCACCTTGACTGTATTTTATCAAGTGAAGCAGAGTTTTGATTTATGGACCATAGAAACACTGTTTGACCTTAGTTTTATCTTTGCTGCGATAACAGGAGTTTAACATTCCCCTCTCGTCTCCTGCTTCTTTTTTCCCCACTCATTTATAATTTCCCCCCATTTTTTTCCTGCCTTTTCAGGTTACCCTACGACCTCACGTCAAGCATCAACTGACAGAGGGCATCTACTGCATCTTAGACCTGTGCTGGGAGAACGATATCAAGTTTCTGAAGGCCGGGCTGAACGCCGGGGTCAGAGAGGTGTTCAACGAGCTGTACGGCAGCTACACCCACTACCACAAACCACAGAGACAAGGAGAGGAGAAGTACACCGTCTGAGCCCACTGGACAAACATAACGTTGACTTCAGAGGTCAAACATGTATATTTTAGACATTTTTTAAATGTTTTTGTAATATGCACATAAGATGTGCTGTACACAAATCAAACGGTTGAATTCAACACAAAACACTCAGCGTGAGTCTGACTGAGGAAGCAGAAGCTGTTAATGGTTTTCTCATGGGACAGAGACCCCACACACTGATGGAGTCAGCAGCTTTTTGTTTAATCCGCATTTTGTAAAATTTTTGGTCAAAATAACCAGTTGTTGAAATATGTAAGAATGTGTAAAATGTACTTTTAACTTCATCTGTTGTCATTTTATTTTGCCTGTGTTGCCTTTGAATAATAATGTTTTATATATTCATGGAAAATCTGATGCACTAACAGTGTTTTCAGGGTGTTTTTGTTTAACGTGCTGTAGGAATCAGACTCATTTTGTTGTTTTTTGTCCATTTGTTATCCAAGACAAATAAATATAATACATTCATAATTATGTCAGGATTCTGAATTTTATGTCTTTAAAACAGAGTTGTAGAGTAACTAATTACAAATACTTTGTTACTGTACTTAAGTAGATTTTTTTGGGTATCTGTACTTTACTTGAATTATTTTTCAGACTACATTTTACTTCTACTTCTTACATTTTCACATTGCCCTTTCTACTCCTTAAATTTAAAAAAGGCAAAAAGTAGAAAATTGTTATTTTTTTCTTTTTTGCTTATTTTCATTCCATTTTCTTATAGTAAAAATAAATACTATCCAAATTGTGCTTCCTAGATAGAGTGAATTTAATTATGGTTGAATGAGAAGTATAAATATATAAAATTCTGATACTGTATTAGTTTGCACACAAACAAATCATGTCACACTCCAGCAGGACATAATTATTTAAATAAAAGGACTTAAGAAGTATTTGTATTTCATGAATTATATTACTGCATTTGGCTGCAGCCCTTGGATAGATTTTCATTTTGGAGTAAATGGGCAGCCTTGATATATGTAAATAAACTGAAACAGCTAGACTAGTGCTTCCTTAATTTAACAAATTAATTTTAATATGACAGTCATTTCTGCATTGTTTGTGGTCACCACCTAATGTCATTACAGAAAATCTAACTGCTCATTTTAAATCAGTACTTTTACATTTAATACTTAAGTACACAAAAGATATCAGATACTTTATTACTTTTAGTCAAGTAATGTTCCGAAATGAGACTTTAACTTTTACCACAGTAATTTTTTGGTAAGATACTTGTACTTTTACTCAAGTATCACTTTGTGGTACTTTATACAAAACTGCTTTAAAAGGTTTAAGAGTTTTTTTTGTTTTGTTTTTTTTTTTTTTTTTTTGCTGCTGCTGCTGTTTAAAGCAAATTTTGTTTTTCTGCATTGATGTGGGGTCCTGACCTCACTATGGCAGCACATACTGTAAATATTCTGTTTAATGCAGCAGGGTTAGTTTTGAACTGGTACACCTGCTCTCATACAGTATCACACATCAAATCTGTTTGCAATGTGACAAAATCCCCAACTCTTGTTATAAATACAGCTTTAAAGCTGTGACAAACCACCTGCTGCTGTTCCCTGCAGCAACACATTGTGGTAAACAGTCATCTTTCATTTTGACGCCTTAGATTGGACCATCTGTTGTCTTTTCTTCTGCACAGGTGAATCAGTGCTTAAACTGAAGTTCATGGTTAGAAAAGGTATCAGCTGTGTGCTTTTTGAATTTATTTTAATAAATAAATCATTTAGCGATAAATGACATGAACCAAAGTGTTTGAAATCAGTGTAAATTAGTGTTTGCAGCTTTTATGTTATCAGAGAGACTTCAGCTTTAAGCACAGTTTTTTGAAGGTAAAACCAATAATAAACATTTTACAAACTGACTTAAAATTATATATCACTGGTGACAAACACAGGAACTTATTTTATGAAGTTTTGCTCAAGTATACTTCACATGAACAGGGAGGAAACTGCACTGTCATAATTATGTACAGCATTTACTACTACTTTATATACACGTATATAGCCTAAACAAGTTTAGTAGTTGAGCTCAGTGGTTTACAACTTGGTGGTTTACCTCCATAAAAAATTTAAAAAGTGGAAGATTGATAATTGTGGAACATCTCACTGAAGCAGACAAGCCTCCTCTAGAGGGCAATGTTTACTATCACAATCAAGGAGTTTATTTAGATTAGCGATATTCAAGTCTATGGTCACAATTAGGAATTTTAGGTTCTCCACATGACAAACTTTAGTGTTGCACATTATGCTGTCAAGTTCATATGCAAGGACTAAACAGAAAATGTGTGTAAAAGCAGCCAAAGCCTTAAAAAATATCTTCACAAAGTCTGTAAACTTACTGATCATAACCACTTTAAAAAGCTCTGGCTCCTGAATGTACTGTAATTGCAAAAACAAACTGTTTTATTGCCACATAAGTTTGTTTATTTTATTTATTTTTACCAAAAATCATTGACAATGATTTTATTCAAAACAAATGAAAATAATGTGATCAAATAGCTATTTTTAAAGTGGTGCTTATAATAAATAAATGAGATGTTTTCCACATACATTATTGAATAAATTAAATCAATTAATTATGAGATCTTTAAAGGTTCATACCAGGGCAGTTAAAAGCTTTTTTTAGATGAAGCTTTTGTTTGCTGCATTTTAACCCAGTTTAAGGTGTCTCTGGCGCCTCCTGTCGCACCAACAAAGACACTGCAGTCATGTAAGCGTGATTATTTCCTCTCGCAGCTCCCACAGACTGCTAAAATTTCCAACAATCATTTCCCCACAGAGAGACCTGCCTCCACCCTCAGTCCAGCCGACTCAAAGCACGGCACGGCACGGAACAGCACGACTCGAACCTCGGTTCTCCTCTAAAGAAGGGCTGCCCGAGCCGGCGTTTGATTGGATTAGAGTGTCGGTTTATAGTCTTTTGCCCTCTAACCCCGCTGATGTTGGCTTGCTGCTTCCTGCTCCCTCGGCTCCCCCCTCGCTGCTGACTGAAGCGAAGCCGCACGGAGAAGCTCCCCGCGCGGACACGGCGGACCGGGACGAGCCGCTGCTTCTTCATCCCGAGGAGGAGGAGAGCGGCGAAACCACACGGGCGAGCGGACTAGACGACAGCCATGCGGAGGAAATCGAGAATATTGCTGTGTTTCGCGGTGCTGTGGGTCCTGGGAATAGCCTACTACTTCTACTCGGGGACAGCGCTGAGTCGAAAGGTAGGATTTCCGTTCTTCGACCGCTTTTTTTCTGGGTGCTCGGTCCACCCCGGAGGCTACGGCTTTTTCCGGGACAAAGCGAAGATGTGATTTCTCGCTGTTATGCCTCGGAGGCTTGTGTTTTTTTGTATTTTTTTATGGCTTCACGATGCTGTGAGCAGTGATAAAAGGCCTGCTAGTATCTGTGGGCAGGCATTGATTTGGTGGAGATAAGTACGGACAGGGGCTGTGGGGTGGCTCCTCTGGCCGGTCGGGGTGCACAGACCTCCGGGTGCCGGGGATAGCCTTCCCCCGGGCGGGCAGCCGGAATGGACGGCACGCTCAGAGCCGGTGCAGATGGGGGAGACTCTACGGTGGTCGTGCCGGTTAATTAGTGAATATAACACTATAATAATGCAGATAAGTGTTTTTAATCTGAACGTGCCGGCCTGGTTCCCAGGGCCCACAGAGCGCGAGCACGTCAGCACGAGCGGCTGAAGCAAAGATCAGGAAGTGTTCAGCTTTAAATCACTCATTCAGTGTCATGTCACAATCAGGGGTTATCCTCTAAAGGTGGCCTCAGACATTTCCATTAAACACCGTCTGAGGAACTTGGCTGGTCTTTTTTCCCCCTCCAGTTTCTCTTTATTGTGAGCTAAATGCAGCCTGTCTGAAACTGGAATACAATCAGGTTATTTATTTTTGGTTAAAACTATTAAACATATTCTGATTGTGGCAATCACACACATCTTTTATTCATATAAATCAAGCTCAAGTGCTTTTCTGAATACCATTTCATTTTGCCAACATTAACAAAACAAACAAACAAAAAAAGTTGGACAAAATAAGATGACAACTTGAAACCTGAGGTCTACTTTCTGACATTTCTTAGATTACTTGAGTTTTCACCTGGAAGAATAAGCAATAATGAAGGTGACAGGTATTTGCAGCCACGTTAGAAACACCTGAGGTGGTAGAAATTAAACTACAGCCTCTGAAATGACCCCTCTGACCTTTGGGACTTGCTGCAGTGTTGATCGGATTAGTTTATCCTACAAACAAGGTGTTTTTCTTCAGAGATGTATGATGTGTACTAATGTACTTAGCAAAAAAAAGTAAGGAAAATTGTGTTTGGTAGAGAATCAGAATCAGAATCAGAATACTTTAATGATCCCCGGGGGGAAATTACAATAATGTTTTGCAAAATTATTGCAAAAAATTGCAATAATTTCTGTGTTGTAACAATGCTTCTCTTAGCAATAAATCTTATATTGATGGAAAGCCTGTTAAGTTCCCTTTTAAATGGTGCCACATTAGTAAGGAACATGCTTTTGTGAGATGAGCAGTAGAGCTGAGTATGTGGTTTGCCCAAATCTTCTCTGACATTAGCAAACAGCATATTTTGCTCTTGCTATTGACATTTGTTTGAAGCTTCTGGCACCCCCAGGTGCTGCCACTCAGGTTCCCGCTAAAACATTTATTGCCAATAATCATTATTACAACAAAGAAATAATCTACCACTAAATTCCTTGTGCTAAGTTTGGTTTGTAAACTGTGGACTCTGTAAAGCCTTTCATAATAACCCCAGCCTATATTTGATTTGACAGATGTGCAAACTGAGGTGTTCAGATGTAACATAAGACACGACACCTGTGTAGACGTGACTCTGTGCATCATGTTGTGAATAAAGTGCTGTAAATGGGTTGCTATATGTGCACAGTCCACTGCTTCCATCGCCCCTCTTGATGAGGTTGTGTGTGTGTGAGAATATCCTGTGTGTATCCCACCTGCCGCCTCTCTTGTCCTATCTGTCCCTCTGTGTTTGCTCTGCTCCAGTCAACCACAGCAGCCCTTTTACTCTTCCATTAGGCTGATAGCTCTGCTTGCTGTGTGTTTTGTTTATTTGAGGTTTGTAGCGGCGGGTCAAAGTAACACACTGCGATAAGCAACTTTCTCTGAGCGACATTAATATGGATGATGGGGCGCACCTTGCCAGGTGTCTTTACACAGAGAGGGACAGTTATCTGTTTAAACAGCAATGCTGCTGCTGCTCAGGTAGAGGGCTTGTTTCATGTTGCACCCTCCTTCTCTTTCAGGGAGGAGAAACCTTTGTCAAGAAGCTAGTTAGAAAAAAAAAGACAAATAGTAGTTGATAGGAAACCTTAACTCAAGGTAAATTAATATTAGTAGTAGTTTTGTGTCAGGGCCATAACCAGTAATATTACTCTTTTACAATTTTTAATAATTTTAAATGTTGTCCCTGTGATTGATTGTTGACCTGTCTAAAGGTAAACACTGCTTCTTGACTGACAGCTGGCATTAGGCTCCAGTTTATGTATGACCCTCATCAGGACCTGTGTGTTCAGAACATATATGATTAGGACTTTAGAGCTAATACTCTAAATATTGAACATGTGTTGAATTGTGTGGATGCAAAAGTGGATTTCGCTGCCTGGCTGTTTGGCTTAGCGAACAAACCCTGTAGGAACTTATTGGAATATCACGTGTTGTTTTCTTATGTAGAAAGCTTTGATGCTTTTAAAAGCACAAATAAAATAATTGTTAGTTTAAAAAGAAACTAAATTGTTGTTTTGCTAAAATCTGAACAAATTAATGACCCAGTTTAACACACTGTTCAAACAGTTTAACAGGTTCTGTTGGTTAGTCTCCTCTAAAATTATTACCTTAGTAAAAGTCTTAAATTATCTGACATTTGTCACATTTACTGTACTTAAGTATAAAAAATAAATTTCAGATATATGTACTTAAGTATTAAAAGTAAAAGTGAGCGGTTAGAATTTCCAAAATGACATTTATTATGAGGTGACCATCACAAAATACATTTTTCTAAAGGCCATAAAAACTATCATAATGTTGAAACATGGGGGACGCACTAGACTTCCTGTTTCAGCTGCATAAATATCTCTACCGCAGTTGTCCTCACACTAGGCTACACACATCTGATATGACTGCAGTGTGACATGATTTGTATCATGTGCAGGTGTGATGGATTACGTACAAACCAGGGTGAGAGAGAATGGTATATAATTATACTTCTCATCCAACCACAGTTAATTGCTGAAAATCATCTACAGCAGATGAACAATGGAGTCATGTATGCGGTGAGTCAAAAGTCTCAGGACATTTATGACAGGTGACTGACTGTCTTTTAGGCTATGTCTAGAACATGGCAGCCATATTGGATAAAAACAGTGACTTTCAACTCACCCTGTATTTTATGAAGTTGGAAAATTGCATCAAAGAGCTCAAAGATGCATCGACCTTCAGATAGTATAGTAGACTGTATGGCAAGTTTTCGGCTATCGAGATGTGCTAAAATACTACTAAGAAATTTACCAGCTGTATTAAGAAATGGGAACAACAAAGTCAGTTACACAATTCATAGAGTCCTGCTCCACTTTGCATGACAAAGTTAGTGTTTGTGTGAAGGTGTAAAGTGTAGCTACGGTTGGTAGTTGAATATTTTTCTCTCAGATGTTGGTGATAAGAGGCGACACAGCAGGGTCCCATCGTTGCTGCTGGTTCTTGACGTCAGTTTGATGTATAAGACTCAGACAGGCACATTTAATATTTATATTTAAACCAGCCTAAAGCCAGGACTCCAGTTCCCCCTCTATCTCTCTCTCTCTCCAGTCACACACAGTGACTGCATCCATTCCACCTGACAAAGATGAACGCTCCGGTGTCACGGCTGATCCCGATCTCTGCGAGGTGCATTCGGGATTCACGGGGTCGCAGCAGATAAATCAAACGGCCTTTTCTGAGGAATCTGAAAGGGCAGCATATCTGTGAGAAGAATTAGTTCAGCTTCTTCTTCAGCTCTGTCACACTCCGCCGATACTCCGGCTCCTCTGATCAAAACGTAACATTCAAAGCTCAAAAAGTTCCCCATTTAAGAGATTTTTTCCCTTTTTTTTATTTTAAAGTGCGTATGCCAATTTAAAGACACTTTTGACTAAACTACAAATCAGCCTTTTCTCCCTCTTTATGTTACGGCTTTACAAAAAAAAATATTTTCAAAGGTCAAGAGCAAACTTAATGAAGACATTCTTTCACTTTTTGATCAGACTTTCAGAAACACAGATGGAAAAGTTGGTTGCTGCAAAAAAAAGTTAATCCCATTTCAACTAAGTTTACTGGAATTTTGTTATTTTGTAAACAGACAGGAAATCTGCTTAGTTTAATGCTTTACAGCTTAGTTAATGTAATGTTGGTAGTTTTAGAACAGCAGTGTGAGATTAGTTTATTAAATAATTACAGAATGTCTTGAAAAGTAAAAATAATTCAGTTTATTTTGTGTGTTTTTTTTTTTTTGCATCAAAATATTTACAAATTCCACCCCCACCCCGATGACTGTCTGTTTTTTTTTTTTTTTGTATTATTTTGTCTCTTTTCGGCTCTCACTCACAGCACGGCAGTTAGAGTAGCAGGAAGCTTTGGGAAACACTCAGCAGCTGAACTCAGAACAAACCCATGTCTCTGTAAGTGCATTGTTGTACTCGGGAGGATAGTGTTGCACACATGAGCCAACTGCCTCACCAGGATGCCCCATTAAAGTCTTTCTTGTTGGGCTAACCTAAGAGATTGGGTTTTTTTTTCTTTCTTTCTTCCCAGCTTCTCACAGCTGATCAGTGAGACGTTAGACAGCTAAAATGCAGACAGAGAAGGTCAAGCAATGCAGCTTCTAACTTTAACACTCTTAGATAAAACACTCCGTATTATCCATGTGACAAAAACTGCAGAGGATAGAAGAACAACTGCAGAATAATTCGTGCGCATGCAGTCAGCTCTTACTAAAGTTGCAGCTGATTGCAAGCTTTGGATTGGAATTAGTTTTTTTTTGCAGGTGGCTCACCGACGCCCTGCAAGTTTCCCATCTTGGAGAAAACTAAAGACGGGAGATGAGTAGATATGAATCAGCGCAGTGATGAATCTGGTCGTGAGCGAAAGTTCCAGAGTGTGTTATCTGCAGCTCCATGTGGCAGTCGGAAACTTTATCGATGCGCACGTCTGTCTTAGCAGCCAGCGTGATTTCTCTGACTCATACGGCTGCTTTTTTTTTTTTTTTCTTAAAGCAACATTTCTGTGGAAAACTCCAGCTTCTATTCCTTATTCAGGTCACAGAATGTGTGTTTTACACACACATGCACACATATTATCTGGTCTTTACAGTGAGCTCTGTTTGCACACAGCTTTACTTTAATATTGATTGCACAAGTTGGAGCTCCTGCTGTTGTGTAGCTGCAGAAGAGCAGCCCACCTTTTAAAACCTGTGGCTTTGAAACAGCTTGAAGCTTCAGCAGCTCGATATATATATATATACAGTGTCAACACCTAACATAGTCTCAACCTCAGTGCGTTTGTGCTGTCAGCAGAGTAAACGTGGTTTTGTAAAGCCAACACAAGAGGCAGTGAGACTCATTAATCAGAAGGTTGTGAAACTATTGCAAATGTAAGATTTAGCTAGACAGTTTGCATTTCCTGCGACTCTGCAGTGTGAATGCTTACTGCTACAGGATGTTTGCTGAATAGCTAAAATAGTTGAAACTAGCCTAGAATTTACTTAAGTTGCTAAAATTTGCTTGAATAAAGCAGCTAAAATAATCACAAAAAAGTGAATTTAGGTGAAAAAAGCTAAAAGTAGCTAAAAACACAGAAAACAGCAGAAATTAGCAGAAAGAAGCCTAAAGTATAGCCAAAAGAAACTCAAAACAGTTAAAATTAGCATAAGAATAGCAGAAAAGGTCAAAATGATAGCTTAAAAAAGCAGAAAAAAGCTAAAATCATCAAAATATAAGCCAAATTAAGATAAAATTTGGACAAAGGAGTTAAAAACAGCAGAACTAGAACAAAATGTAAAAAGTACTGTAAAGATTTACAAACATTTTAAAAGGTTTTATGGATGTCAAAAACGGCTCCATTCATTTTCAATGAAAAAAACATGGCAGAAAAAGCAAAATATTAAAAAATATATAAATTTCTGAAATACTACAAAATAATAGTTGGCATGTCCTGAAGGAACTGAAATTTTGGTGCATGAATTGTTGAAATAGCATAAAAATTGTGGACTGAGATATGTGCCAAAAAGTGTACAGAAGAAAATTATCTCCTAATGCTTCATAGGTTTTACACTATTAGAAAGTTTGTTCGTGTGTTGCAGTTTTGACATATGCTCCCCTTAATCTGGGTATAAATTTATAATCTAATTATGATAATTTATTTTTGCTTGTGGTGTTGTAGTTAAATAAAATCCTTTTTAACCAAGGAACTGTTCCCACACTCGCATCTGCAAACGTCCTGGCTGCGAGTCTCAGGAGGAAGATTGTGACGCTCTGTTGGCGGAGCTGCAGATGTGTCGGTACGTGTGGGTGTCTGACAGGCTCTTTTACTCCGGGGACAGCTGATGTTACATTTAGGAGGCAAGAAACTGTAACTGAAGCATATGGCTCTTTAGGAAGGAAAAAACCTACATTCAATATGAAAGTTTTTACATCTTTGTTAAAATATGAGGTTTTTGTGATGCAACAAAGAAAACTGAGATAAAATATGATGATGTAAGAACATTCCCTACCTTCTCTGTGAACTGCTGACTGAAATGACTTTTATGTTAAGTTAAATCAGAAATTGTCAGGAGAATAAAACATATAAAAGTCTGGTTGCATAAGTCTGCACATCTCTTTCCACGTTGAAGCAACTTTAGGTTTTAATACATCACTCAGACCTTTTGGTTATGAGTCGGTGAAGTATTTTTTTTCTTTTGCAAAAACAATTTGAAGGAAATTGCATGCATGAATTGTAATCAGTATTTTGAGTCACTTTATTGGTCACCTCACAGAGATTTCCAGTTAGACTTGTTTCTTAACTTTGTCTGGGCTTTTTATTTTACAGATTTGAATGTACGAGATGCCACAAAGTCTTTATTGTCAGCCTCCTGGCTGGTTCTTACTAAAACGCTGGGGCTTTTTGTTAGAATTGGTCAGTAATTTTTGATTTTTACTGAGGGTTTTCTTTTTTTTTTTTTTTTTTACAAGATTTGCTGGATTGTGATAAAACATCTAAATGAAAAAGGAGTTTGCACAAAGTAAAGCATAAGAAATTAATGCTAATATGTCTTTCTTAATTAAATCTTTTCTCTTTATCTATTAGGTTATGTTGGTTCTAAATCCTTAAACATAATTTAAAAAAGGGAATTTGTATTTCTAAAAGAATAATTTGTTATAACATTTTTTTTAATGGAAATGAAAATATAAATGGAACTCCTAGACTGTAGGAAAATGTTTCTCCTCTTGGTCACATTTCCTACCTTTTAGGTGAAGCGTTTCCAGATTTGTCAGATCAGCACACAGAACAGCCTGAGCTGCAGGAGGAGGATCTTTTTTTTTCTGATTTTCAGAGTAATAATTTATTTTTGCCCCTTTATGTGACTGAGTTTGACACCCTGGATTTAAATCATTACAATACTTTTTCTTTTTTTTTTACTTTTTTTTTATATGAACATACCTTTCTGAATTATGTTTGAGGGGTTCAGACCACATGATGTTTTTCATACCAGATTTGCTTAAAAACTTGTTGCCACTTTCACGCCCACACATGTTCAGCATGAAGGATTTTTTTTGATTGACCTTTTATTTAATCAGGCGAATCCCACTGACGTCACAGATCTCTTTTGTAAGGACGGCCTGAAGGCAACCTAACATGTTTTTCATCTGTGGGAGGAAAACTCAGAAAAACCCACACAAGCACCGAGCCGGGGCTTGAACCCTGGACCTTCTCGCTGTGAGGCATCAGTTCGAACCACCGAGCCGTCATGCTGCCAAATATCATCGTTAAAGCTGGTTCTAACCAGAAGGTCCTGCTGCTCCTGAGCTGTCAGGCCTCCTGAACTGTTCAGATTCTAAATCTCTTGAACAGTTTTATTTTGAGTCCACAGGCTGCTGTCAGTAAAATAATACATAATAATACTTTGTTTATTCAAAAGATGATGAAACAAGTAGAGTTCTGTTGGTTTTAGGCCTCCACAGAAACTCTCCCTTA
Source organism: Anablepsoides cearensis (assembly GCA_032275365.1). Lineage (NCBI taxonomy): Eukaryota > Metazoa > Chordata > Actinopteri > Cyprinodontiformes > Rivulidae > Anablepsoides > Anablepsoides cearensis. The sequence continues at coordinate 11,949,019 of JAUBOC010000043.1, forward strand.
TATCCGCTTGAGGGTTTAAATAAACATTATTCCCTGTCCTGGACTTGGTGTCTCCTACTCTTCTTATGACATATTAAAAACTTATTAAAAATATATTATACAGCTTTTAGTCTGGTCTCAAGCAAATACTTTTGTTTTGTTCAGGTGGAGAAATGTGTCCAAAGTCTCTTGAAAAGCACTAAATTTATTGTCATGTTGTAAAAAAAAAGTTTTCAAGCTGCGCACATGACCTGTTGTACTTGCAGCTTTTACAAGTTTGAGACACTCTTTATGTGGAGTAATAATTCATTGAGGGATGCAATTAACTGCACAGTTTCAGGAGTGCTCTTTACTGAAGGAAGGCTACAACCACAGGAATGGAAAAAATGTTTCTTCTTTGAAGTTTATTTTAATATTTATTAGCACATTGTCAAATTTCAGATGAGATTTTATTATAAATGTAATTGAGATTTGCATACAAACGTTAAATAACGGTAAATAAATAAATAAATAATAAATAATTAAATACAAACAAGTCAATAAAGACATCATCTGGTGATCCCAGTAACTAAAATTACACTTTATCTTCCTAATCTATCTTTTGGAATAAAAGTTTCCTAACAGGCATGTCTTCAAAAATAACTCTTTTTAATTTCAAACTTTTACATTTCTTTTAAATTGATGATTTTTCTTCGTCAGCTGCAGTAGAGGTTTGGTATCATCAGGAACTGAGAGGATTCCCCTTTTTAAATATAGGGCTGGATTTCCCGATGGATTCATTATAAACCAATAAAAATTTAGTTTAAAAAAGGCACACTTGTAATAAAAACTTTCTTGTTGTCAGGATATAAATCACCAAATTTCAACAAAATTATGTATCATTTCAAAGCCTTTGAGACAAAGAATTTTCTCTTATTTTGCCAGCACAGAACATTTCTTTAAAAAAGTGAAAAGATTCGATGAGTTATGGAGAAAAAAAGGTAGCATACTCTAACCAATAAATCTTAGAAATCTTTCCAGCAGTCGGAGAGAGTTGATGTAAAAGCTGTGAAACTCTGTGTCCTTTCTTTGCACTCGGCACACAGTTGTGTTGATATCAGGCGATAAACATCCAGACCCAGCCAAGAAAATCTTGATCTCTGGCTTGAAACCTCTTGTCTTGGTGTTTAGACCTTTGGCAGTATACCTCTGTCATTTGTCAAGCCTTTGTGGTTAAACACAACAGCATGTTCCGTCCCTGTTTGTGCTCTAAACTAGATTACTTTGTTCCTACAATGAGTTTCTTCTCCCGGGCCTTTCATAGAAAAGTTGAAAAAGAAACGAGGATATCCATTGTTCACGAGATGCACGTAGAGAAAATAAGACTTTCAAAGAGCTGCTTATAGCATCAAGAGAGAAACAGAACGGCCCACTTTTGTCCAATTTATCTCCAAGAGACAAACCCTTGTAGCTATGTCAGGAAACCGAAGCTGCCGTCTTCAGAACTTCACAGTCGGGTCAGCAGCAATCCTGACGCTGCCGTTATCAAGACTTTTCAGCTGATAAGGAGCAAAGGTGGTCATACTGTTTTGCCTGTGGCGAGGATATTCAAATAAAGTATTAAAACATCCCGTGTAGTTTAACAAGATGGTGATAAGGCTTATTGGAAACAATTCACTGCAAACATGAATCTCCTGTTTTGTCTTACAATTTATATTAATCCACATTTCAAGAGAGAAATCTTTGCTCTAAAGCTGCCATCACCTTCTGTTTTAGTCTTTCTGACATATTTAAGAATCCAAGCAAACAGAAAACAGACTTAATCAGCGTATGTGTGAGATCTGTAGATGTTTTCTTAGTTTGCCATGATTTTTTTTCACCTCCATCTGTCCCAGTTTCAGCTGTTTGTTTCAGCTGACGTACAAATCAAATATTAAATACAAAGAGAATAAATGAAGTAAAAACCCTATCCTGTCCACCCACCTGTTTGTCACCTCGATGCTGTTCACTGTATGAGCGAGTTCTCTGTCACAATCAGGTCACAGGATCCTGCTGCTGACTTTGTGCTTTGATTTTTTTATGTTTTGTTCTTTTATTAAGCATGTCTTTTTTTGACTGCATAAAAACACTTCATATGTGTGTAAAAACATCTGCAAATCTGATCCTCAAAAACTAAGAAAAAAAGGTTTTCTTTATATGATTTCTTCTCCTAATGAAGTATTCTGTGATTATTAAACAGGCTTAAGTTTTTTAATGACCCGTATTGTCCACGTTTATGAAGTTTTTTTAATGCAAATAATAAAAAAATGTCTATATTATAAATTGGTTTAAATATTTATACCTTCATGACACGTTAAAGGGGCTATATCATGTAAAATCAACTTTTTTGAGTTTTATATCATGTTATAATGTTATCCTCTCATCAAAAA
>JAUBOC010000043.1:11980477-11991585 GCA_032275365.1 Anablepsoides cearensis
ATGAGATTAATCTAGATTAATCGCAAAAATATCTTGAGATTAATCGCGATTAAAAATTTTAATCTATGCCCAGCACTTATATATATATATATATATATATATATATATATAGACACACATATATTCATTGTTGTTTCATTACATGCAGGGTGAACTGGTCTGTGTTAAATGGTTATTTTTGTACCCTCACTCAGGACTGATGCGTTCAAGGGTCTGTGGTGCAGATGCTGCCACAGCACCAGTTCTTACCTTCCTGGACTCTCACTGTGAATGTAATGACCACTGGCTGGAGCCGTTACTGGAGAGGGTGGCTGAGGTACTCGCCAAACACTTCAAACACTAATACCACTCAGTAATCATGTGCACTCTCTTGTGGAGCTTGTAGAGCTGTCACATTTATTTCATTATTGACTGATTGCAGTCATTTGAGCTTAATTTTTCTCTCCTCCTATTAAAAAAAACAAAACAAACGGGTCGCTGAAAAGAAAAATAAAGTTGTATTTCAATCTCAGTTAACATGTTGAATGCTACAATTTCATCCCTACAAAGGGTGGTGTACCTTGTGTGGAAACGGGCTGATAAGTTCTACACAACTTATAATCAGAGGCTCTGATGCGTGCAGCTCTCTTCAGACAGCCACATCTTGGCAAATTGTTGTGACCTTTCAGACTTGTCTTTGTACTTGATTTGTGTGGTTTCTGTTGAGGTCAGTCAGTCCTGCATGCGAACACGGTTAGAGCCAATTTAGACCCTGTTTAAACGGTACAAATGCAAATTGGTGCATCTTGAATCTGGACTCATTCTCGATCTAGTCTTGTTCTGCGGTATGGGGGCAAAGATATTCACACATGAACCAGTCGAGGTGGTCTTACAACACACATTAGCATTAGCATTAACCCTTATGGCCCAGTTCCACCCCGTTTTCTGGAACCTTGACATCCGTGGTTCTATCCAGCCTGCTCGGCAGTGACTGTAGTGGGTTTTTTTTTTTCACGAGTTTAACTAAACAACTGTGGCAAGATACCAAGCAACAACAAGCTAACATTAGCTACCATTAGCTTCTCTGTCGTCCCGCTCTCTCTCTTCAGCGTCATACTGTTAGAAGGTCTGGTACAGCCTTTGGTACTTTTCCTTCAAATCTGGTGTACTCCATTATTATTATTGTTGTGTCACTAATAATTTGATTTGTTTAATCTGATAATATGATCCCAGAAAAAAGCAGTCAGTTGAGCTTCATCTCCTTATAAAAAAAGAAAACCGACCTGTTTGCAAAATCTAAGTAGATTCTTGTCTCAATAAAATAAAAGGCTGTTTTCAAACAGAATGAGAAAGAAGTGTTAGAACGTGAAGAGAGCAAAGATGAAAAGTGTTCTTTATACCCAGCTAATGAAGGCAGAAAACAACAGAAAACCAATTAAATTCTTTATTAGGGTTATTTAGAAGTCACTTGTCAAGTGAAAACTCATCACTCTGACAGTTTAATAAACAAGGCCGAACCGAAATGAAAAGATGTCTAAATAGTTAACACGTATCCTGTAGAGCAACTTGGCAGCTGATTTGAAAACAAGACTCCCACCAAGCTGCAAAACACTGCATGAAAGCCACAAAAAACAATGGAAGTGTTTCAAAAGGAGCCTCTCTCCCCTCAGAGTCTCGGCTCCATGTTTAAAAATGGGCAACATCCCACCACTCACAGTGGCTTCATGATATCAGTTAATTATTCACGTGTTTATCATTTTCCCCCTCCCTCTGTCACGGAGGTCACAATCAGCTACAAAGCAGCACAGCTGGAGTTTATATTCAGTGTTGTGTTAAGTCTGATGTAAAATACAACAAAGGCTGCTTTATTCTTCAGGAATGTCTGGACGCTGTCATTAATAAGCTAAAACACATTTTCTTCATGTTTCCTTGATCTTATTGTCAGTAGAACTTTTTTTATTTTTAACGAGGAAAATTTTTGATAATGACCTGAAAATGTGCATCCTGATTGACTTGATCTTTGAGTTGCTTTCTGTAAAACTGAGCTTGTGGTTAAAATATTTATCTGTTCCAGTTGATTCAGTACTGCATTTGATCCTCAGAATTTTGTTTGCAATAAAAAAACAACACCTGTAGCCAAATCAAAAACATTTCTATGTCAGAGTAATTTACTATTTTTTTGTTTTGTTTTTTTGCTTTTGCTGATTTCATAAATTGTCGCATCATTTCACAACCACATAAAGAAAAGAGTGTAAAACGTCAGTCACATAAAAACATCTCTGCCCAGAATAATTGAACTCGTTTGGTTTGTTTCTGGTTTTAATGTTTGGGTCATTTTTAAGGCTGTGTATTCATGGCAAGAATTTGGTGATATGATGCATATCACGACACACGGGTCACGATATGATATATGATGATATATTGCGATACTTTAAGTCAGGCAGTATATCACCATTTTTTTCTCCAAAAGATTCTATTTTAAAAAAAACCCAGTTTAAAGAGCACACCATTCAATTTAAACACTAAACCACATTTCTTCTTACATTCATCCATTAAGCCTGAATTAAAAAATGCTACAGTGCTTTTGAGAATCGATACAGCAGTAAATACAATATCGCGATATTTCAATGTATCAATATTTTTTACGCCCCTACTCTTTTTAGCATAATCTGTCACATCTCACAGATCGGTGTGGAAATCACAAAAACGCTTTCCTCTCCATCCTGCTTTGTAAACAAAGTAATGATGAGACCGATTATTCACAGCCTCCTCAGAAAGACATCTGTGTATCCGCCTCGGTGGCTTCCTTCATTTGATTTGCAGTAAATATACACAGATGATCCAGATTTATTGGTATTTCTGTTTCTGTTTAGCTCCTGTTCTGAAAAGCTCGTCGTCTTTTGTCTGTCTCTCGCTTCTCCTCAGGATAAGACCCGAGTAGTTTCGCCCATCATTGATGTGATCAACATGGACAACTTTCAGTATGTGGGAGCTTCGGCCGATCTGAAAGGAGGTAACCCAGACAAACGTTCAAACCCTGGCAATGAAAGTCTGTTAATAATAGTTTTAGAAAGCTTCTAAATGCTGTGAATTACACTGAGTGTGCAGCAGTGTTTGGCTTCATAAGCAGTTTTTTTCTTACCTCTATAAAACACATATCTGCATTTTGCTTCACAATAAACGCAAGGAACAGACAGCAGAATGCATATTTGCATCCTATACATATAAAAGCGTAAAAAAAATAGAACACACATCATAATTGCTAACAATTAGCTAAAAACCTCTTTTATAAAAGGTGTTTTGTTAAAATGCATCAATAGAATCACGGGTACATAAAGAATGAAAATATATGTTAATGTTTTCTCAGCTTTAGATGCATCTAGAATTATAAAATCAGCTAAATGAAAACCTCACATCTGTAATTTATCAGTTTATTAATTTGTCGAGTGTTTTTTTTTTGGATAACTTATGTATCCAGTCAGTAAATATAAACTGGATCTTTATAAAACCAGACTGCTGTTTAATTACAGTGAGTGGTTCTAATTGGCATCTGTGGCTTTTTGTTTTTAACAGGCTTTGACTGGAATTTGGTCTTTAAATGGGATTACATGACTCTGGAGCAGCGACGAGCCAGACAGGGCAACCCTATCGCCCCCATCAAGTAAGACACACAAACACACACCCCTACACACACACACCAACATCATGACTTCATCTAAGCATTCACACGTCTGCCCTCTGCTCCCTCGTCTCCTCCAGGACTCCGATGATCGCAGGAGGTCTGTTCGTCATGGATAAAGAATACTTCGAGCAGCTGGGGAAGTACGACATGATGATGGACGTGTGGGGAGGAGAAAACCTGGGTGAGGGCTGTGAAACCTCAAACAATCACTTGACGACTGTTTATTAGGTGTCTGGAAGCTCAAACCTCTTCATGAGAGAAAAAGACATGAAATCAAACGGAGTGATATTGATTCTGATTGAAACGTTGCCTCCAGCATAAAGTAAAGGGAGAAAAATCTACTTTAAATCATTCCTTTTTATTGGTTAGCCTAATTGTGCAGCTTTTCTAGCACTCTGATGTAAAATACAAATCTGAAGCCAGTTTGTGTTTTATTGAGCGAAAAGAAACATTCTGCTCTCTAAGAGCTTATTTTCTCACCAGAATAGTCTTAGCTATCTTTTTTTTAACCTGTTGTGAAAGTGAGAAGTGGTGTAAATATTATAAAACAATTGAGTATATAATACTTTTTGACCATCAAACATTGGGTTGTGTTTAACTGGAGTTATTTTCTGTGCTGTATTTTTGGTCTTAAAATCATCTTTTAGCTGTTTTTGCTTATTTCCATTTCTAATTCAAGTTCAAGTTCAAGAATCTTAATTATCCCAGAGAGGCAATAAACATAAAAATGTTCTTACTGCACAAAACATAAAAACACCAGTGTTCATGAAGAAGTCTGATTACTGCAGGGATAAATGAGTTTTTTTCATTTAATATTCCTACATCTGGGCAGCACGTACCTGGGTCCAGACAGAAGCAACCTGAACTCACCATGGAGTGGGGAGATCAGGGTCCTCCAGGGTCTGTCTGGTCTTTTTTCCCTGACCTGACCTTCTGTGGGTCAGTGAGGTTCAGTAGAGCTGTGCCTGCATTTCTGCTGCCCGTCCTGACAATCCCCCAGAGTTTGTTTTTATTTTTACATGTTAAAACTCCAAACCAACAGATGCAGGTAAAAGTTAAACATGAATAAAACTTTCTCATAAAAGTAGAATCAACATTGAAACAGAATTTTTGATTAAAAGTACATCTGATCGGCCTTCTTACAAAGTGAGCCGTTAAATTCCAAAAACCAACATATTAGAGACCATAAAAATATCTTAATTTCTCTGCTAAAAGGCTTGTTTGAATACAGTTAAAAACTGATGAAAAGTCAATAAAAAGCAATCTTGCAAAGGTTTTTGTGCTTTCTAAGAGTCCTCAATTTGTACTTAAAAGAGTTCCTGTTGTGTCCTCCTTCCCCCTGTGTGTCTGATATTAAAACTGAAGTGGGTCCAAATGTTTCCTAACTTTAGACAAAAGGACTTCCCAAACAAGTTTTTTTTTAAATAACTTCAGTACCAGTGAAGTAAAGTCAAGTTTAATTGCAAGGTTAAGGACAGCTGCACGAGTACGATCAGTCTTCCCTCATTAACTCTCAGCTCATACTGAACATGTATTTTTCAAAAACTGTTCCTTAATGCCCTGAACCGTCACAAACAACTCGTCTCCTTTGCTCATGAATTCTGTGTTTCTGCTACCTACTCATGAAACCTCCACTCTCCTGTGAGACGTGGTCCTGAAGTAGACCCGTTTCACATCAGATCATCAGCGTTTTCGTGCAGAGAGCACGATGAACACGTGAGAGAGTCTTCCATGGTACAGTGGATTTTAAAAAAGTCACAGTGGCGCTGCGATAATGACAAGCCCGGAACATCTGAGAGAAAAGACCCGCCGTTTGCACACAATGGAGATCATTCTCTTACTGTGTGCGAAGGCATAATTGCAGCTGTGTCTCCGTGTTGCTTTTGTCTGAATTCAGCTGGGAAATAAGTGAGAGCGAACAGCCGACACAGTTATTCACGCTCCTCTTGAGGCGGTCGAATCGACAATTCAGATGCTGGTTTACTCATTCAGCCAATTATCATTCAGATCCAGACGCTGTTAGAAAGCAAACATGATATTATCGACATGCTCAGACGTTCAGCGAAACCCTGATTTAACTCGGCTGTAAGTCTTCTTACATTTTTGTTTTATATAACAGACGAGCTTTAATTTGTTTTTTTGTTTTGTTTTTTGTTTTTTTGTTTTTTTTTAGAGATCTCATTTCGTGTGTGGCAGTGCGGTGGCAGTCTGGAGATCATCCCCTGCAGCAGAGTGGGACACGTCTTCAGAAAGCAACACCCGTATACGTTTCCCGGCGGCAGTGGGACTGTGTTTGCAAGGTAACAGGTTTATTTTTATATCCTCGTGGGGACCAAGGATTGACTTCCATTCATTTTCTGGTAATTTTATTGCCTAATCCTAACCATTTATCCTAAAATAACCCTCACAAGTACCCTAAAGCTAACCTAAACTCAATTCACACCTTGTTCCTAAACCTAACCCTCCACCTGAAATTAGCATGCGGTCCCCACAAGGCTGCCTTTTTTCTGGAAAATGGTTCCCATGATGTAGCAAAAACACACACAAACAGGCAACCAAAGTTAAAGGGTCACCAAGCGACTTTATTAAGCTTATCATTTATTGACTCAACTTGAATATTTTCCACGTTTTGTTTTGTCAGAGTTGCCTTTATTGTTCTTTATTGTAATTTTAACAACTTTTGATGTGTAATAAGTGAAAAATTGGTGTAAAAACAGAAATTGAATAATTTGTGATCTAACAGAGGCAGCTCTCTTTTATTTGTACAGCAATGCTGTGTATCCATGGCTGAACCTAAGATTCTTGTGATTTAATTGATAAACATGAATTTATAATACAGAGACCACAGCAGGTACGATCAGCTTCAACGATAATCCAAACAGAAAAAGCAAACGTGCAGCTTCCTGTTTGGATATAACATTAATCAAACTTTGGTTTAATTAAACTTTGAGTTCAAAAGTTGTATTATTTCAAATTACAACAGATTTTCTTTTGTTACATCATTTTTATTTATTTTGCAGCTGTGCCTGACTTTGATTAAAATCCTCAAAAGAGCTTTTAAGCTGAAACCTGATTTCTATTCAATCTAGCTTCATTTTATGAGGAACATACAACAGCATTTAGTTTCAGAGTGCTCCTGTTGGAGGATGTTCCAATATTTTTTAAATGTATTCTTAAATGTGTAAAACCCCCTCAGATATCAGTACAGCTAATTTTGCTTCCTGTCCTCTTTAGTGAGGCTGTGGTTTTGTGGCTAACCAACCAAACATCCATAAATATGTTTTACTGAGCCATTACTGCAGGATTGATTAAAAGATAAAACAACTAAATCTAGAAAACCAGTTATCTCCTGTGCCGTTTTTAAATAAATGTGACATGGCATCCGACATAATTACTTTAATTAATGAGTTGAGATGCACAGATATGAATCTGTTCTTCAAGGATGAGTTATTACCTCTGGAAATGAGCCCCAAAAAAAATGATCTTCATCGTTGTTAGAAACATGGACTTAAATCAACAAACGGATCTTTTTGTTTTTGCAGTGATGTGTGTGGAATATTTTTAGAACTTTTTATTTTTTTTTCGATTCCTTAGGGCTGAATGATGTCAAAATTAGTCCCACATCACACCGGGCAAGTTTTTTTTATTTAGTTTTAAGGAAATCTTTTTAAAGAAATCCTGAGTTGAGTGAAACCTTTGAGGAAATTAAAAACCAACTCTGTAGGAAACACAGTAAGGTCCGTTCCCAGTTCAAAGGTCAAAACGAGAGCAGTGAGGTTCTTTTCTTATCGCAGTGCAGAGAAGAAGCTTCTTCTCTCCCCCGTCTGGCCTCAGCTTGAATAAAGTCCCTGACAGGGTTTCCTGCCGGCGACTCAGGGGAGCGACGAGACGCCAACTGTTTTGTTTGCCTGGATGACTTTATAATTGTTCTTGCGGGATCCACTTTGCACAGCCGAGCTTTAAAATGGGCTTTCTGAGACCGGGCCAAGTTGCATTGAATGTAAGGAGGAGCAGCTAAGTAAAGTTCAGATGGGGACGGTTTGTTTTTTTCCTGTAGTGCAGGTGGGTTAAAAGCTGTTTGTGGAGGGAGCCTGCACGTTTGGAAATGTCTGACGTTGCTTTAGCAGAAACATTTTTTTTTCTTTTTTTACAGTTTTCCACAAACTTCCACTGTCTGATTATCACTAAGTTCTCGTCTCCTTACCTCACGTTTTTTCTCTTCTGTCAGGAACACGAGGAGAGCAGCTGAGGTGTGGATGGACGAGTACAAGAACTTCTACTACGCTGCTGTCCCCTCGGCCAGAAACGTCCCCTATGGAAAGTGAGTACTGTGAGCCTTCAGCACCACAGGAATCTACACACCATAAGAAAAGTACCTGCAATGCTAAAGAGCGTGACATTTGTACAGGCTGTCATTTTTTTTCTTATTTCTGCTGCATAAGACTGTTAGTGGAGCTAAATGACACATTTTAAATATCATTTAAAGATTCACTCAGTCCCTGATTTATTTATCAGTTTTAAGTTGACGATTCTGATGAATTGTTGACATTTTACAACCAAATATGTTTCTTTTTTTTAACACCAGCATTTTTGTCTTTGTATCAAACTGTAACTATAATAAGAAGGTAGAACCAGACTTTTTAATTTTAGTTTGAAAACATAGAAATAGGATTTTTTTTTATCTAAGCCATTAAATATGTTTACATGGATATAAGTAAAAAGAATAAACTACCAATCAGGATTATTCTGATCTGATTCAGCTCGATCAGAATGAATTTATAATCTGAATGAAAAGAGTGGTTTATGATGATTGATACTCTGAATGGTTTGCATGTAAACACTTAAACTGATCATGTTATTCTGGTTGTGGAAAACTGACCTGACTGTCAACCTTGACCTATTTCCATCCTGGCTAGATGCTAATATGTCACAAAGAAAATTGTTTGGTTAGCGATGCAACATTTCTCTTTGGAAGAGCTGAACGTCTTGATGGTGGAAAGTGTAGGAACACAGAGCGCAGCAACATCTCCACTGTTATTAAAACCTGGCTCAGAAAACACATTTAAACATTTCTGTTCATCAGAAAAGTAGAACTACTGTAGTTTGTAGGGAAAGTTCACCTCTGCACATTTCAGTACTTCTAATCTAAATAAAAGCCTGGTGCATGGAAACACTTGTCATGATCGAGTGAATTAATTCTGCGCCCAGGTAAACCATACATTCAGATCGTTTAATACATTTCAAGGGTTTTTGCACATGGAAACACAACTATTGACAGATTTTGTAATCAAAGCTGCACTTTTTTTCCCTGTTATCTGTGTTGTTTTTCCCAGTCACACAGTTTCACTCTGCTAAACAATGATAAAACTGCTTATTATGTGACCTTGTGTTAACATGCTCAGCATATCCTTCATGAGTTTGACCCAAAACAGTGATTTTTTCCCTAATGGACAACCTTTGAGCCTCCACTTTCTGCTCCAACAGAAATCACTGACTCAAACTGTAATTGAATGAGACATATTTAAAAACAGCAGAAGTAATCAACCTGAATGTTCTCTCTCTCTCTCTCTCTCTCTCAGTATTCAGAGTCGTTTGGAAATGAAAAAGAAATTAGGCTGTAAGCCATTCAAGTGGTACCTGGAGAACGTCTACCCTGAGCTGAGGTAAGAACGTGTGATATAACCTGCAGCGATACAATAAAATATTATAGAAAGATGAATAAATTGCTCACAGCTCTGCAGGAGTAACAGCTTGAAAGTGAACTTAAAAAAGATTCAGAACTTTAAAAGGTTACAGAAAGGTTTGGTTTCTTGGTGGTAAAATATAAAAACAGTTTTGCATCATTGTCTTGTTTATAGTAAATTGTTTGCTTGTTTGTTTTGTGTTAAACCCTCTGCTGCTGCCTTTGTTCTTTGCTCAGGGTCCCGGACCACCAGGACATTGCGTTTGGAGCCTTGCAGCAGGGAGGGAACTGTTTGGACACGCTGGGACATTTTGCTGACGGGGTGGTGGGCGTCTACGAATGTCACAACGCTGGGGGGAACCAGGTACTGTAGCCATGATGACATGTGCTCATTAGGAACAAAGAGTTTAATGCTTTTAGTAAAACAAATGAACAAGACTGAAGACAGTTTGTAAAGCTAACTGTGAAAATAATGTGCTTTAATAGTAAGAACCAAATACTTTAATTTTATCTAAAGCACAGATTAAAAAAAACCTTTACAAGCTGCTGAAATTGTGATATTTTCACATAAAAACCAAACAGTTTTATTCTTTTTAATAAAACCAAATGTTTATTTTTAAGCATTGCAAATCATTTAATAGCCTCTAAATTCATTGCACCGTTCATTTTGCTTAAAAAGGAATAAATTATTTGGTGATTGTGGCTGTAAGAGAAATGTTCCACAGTTATAAAAACTGTTTTTTCCTGAAAATATAGAGTAGAATTGCATTGTTTAAGGTAAATACAAGGGGTGTAGCAATACATGTACCTGTATCAGATTTTTAAAATGTATTTCCTCAACTTGCCTTCTGAAGACGCTCTGTGTTGAAGGATCAGTGGATCTGTGTTCGACTACTCCACCTGGGCTGCGTTTTTGAGCGCAGATCCACTGAGAAACTTGCTGTTTCAGCAACATTTAATTTAAAAACTGTACTTTTGAGGTTATACAAATGTTCATAATTAATTTCAATAAGTTAAAAAGGGCATGGACATTTCTCTGTTTTGTATCGAAAAAATATCGAACCGTGAGACAAAAGTATCGAACCGAAAGTATCGTTTCAGCCTTAGTAAATATCTAACTCACATTTATTACAAAGAAAAATAGATTGTTTCCCAAAAAAGTCAACAGAATGTCTGTTTTTAAAAACCTTTGTTGCTCAGGGGCTTCATGGTCTCAGACCTTCTTCTACTTACAGAATGTGTTTATTTTATAACGGTATTAGTTGGAGAGGCGTGTGTGTTACTTTGATGACTTTAAATGTTCACCGGTTTTCATCTGGCTGCAGTTTTCACTAAGTGCAGCTGCTCTAAAATAAACTCTCAGATGTGGAGCAGAAAGCTGCCGTCATTTGGAGATAAAGAAGTTAAAGACCATCGGCTGCACTTCCTGTTTACTGTTTATCAACTTGTGCCAACTTATAAACATTTTAAAAACATCTACATTGAAGATGGAATAGAAAAAATCAACACAAAGCTTCTTTTCGGCGTGTACATAAAGTAATTCGAACTAATTGATCAAATATATAATTTATTAAACTCCCCAGGAGGATGTCTTGAAAACAAAATGCTTGACTCATTCCCTCACCCATCACCTGATCTGTGCTGGACTGACCATGGACCCATGTCGGAGGAGGGAAACCCTGAACTCTGTCCGAGCCGAGCCAAATAACACCATGACTCTGGACTCTGGGGGGCTATGGTCGGGTCTGGTGCAGAGACCCCCCC
>JAUBOC010000043.1:12033751-12046431 GCA_032275365.1 Anablepsoides cearensis
TGAAGCACTTTGGCCAACGGCAGTTGTTTTTTAAATGTGCTATATAAATAAAGTTGACTTGACTTGACTTGACTTGACTTTTAGAAGCAGGAGTGCATCATGTTGGTTGTCACTGGTGTGTAAAGGTTCAATTCAATTAGGCTACTCTAAACTGTTGTTACATGAAAGTGTGAACGATTGTCTTGGTTTTTCTTTATGTTGTCCTGTGGTGGACGTCTACCCTGTAAACAGCAGCCCCCCCCATGATCCTGAACAGGAACAAGCAGCTGAAGGAAATGTAAAAATCAAAAACTGACACAATATAGCTGTTCAGTTTTGTAGTACAGTTCTCCACCTGGCAGTGTCTAAAGCATGTTTGAGGCACTGCTAAGGTTAAATAAGACTTTATTCCACACTCTAAACGTACGCAGAATTCAAGGCACGTTTAAAAAATACGTCTCATCTTTACAGACGAGCTGAATCTGAAACTGTTAGGATGCTGTAGAAAATAAGACTGAAAGCAGCAGGACTTTAACATGGATCACAATGATCACACTCATTATTCAGCTCTAAGCTCTGACTGAAAAACTGCTGAGGGTCTAAAAATAAGGAACAATCCTGGCTGACACGTCTACAATAAGTTTTACTTTCTGTTGGCAACAAAGAGTTGAATGAAGTTAACCAGCAGCTCATACAATCAGTACCATCATTTAGAAGGAAAATACAGTTCTGCTTTTTATATACAATATAAATAGAAGGTTACCACAACTGTTTTAGCAAGATTTAGCTCAAAATATGAAAACAAACATTATAAAGGTTGTGTACTTTACTTTAGTCTTTGTTGTTTTTTTATAAACAGGATTTTGTTCCAGAGATTCTCTCCTTCAGAGAAACTTTTACATTTCTGACATCATGACATATGTTGAGTTTCTTTTATAACTTCCCAGATACTATGAATCTAGGCCTACTTGTACTGTCCCTTCAGGCTCTTCAGCCTCTTTGTTTTGTCAGTGGGACAAGAAGAGGGAACAGATCCAAGACATTAAGTGAAAATGACTTCACTTCAGTCACAAAGTACCAGGCCGTCTCTTTTTGACGTATAAATAAAAGCTGTTCATGTTTTTGTAAAGAGGTCCCCTCTTTCAGGGTCCAGGCCGTTCATGAGCAGCCCTCCGTTCCTGACCAGCGGCGTGGTCAGGTCCAGCAGCCCGCTCTCCTTCTCGTTCCTCTCCCGTTCGTCGGTGAAGTTGACCGACATGGTCCTCTTGGGCAGCGTGAGCTCAGGCGCTGAGCTGAATCCCAGCTCTGAGGACAGTTTGCGTTTGATTGAAGCGGCTCGCTGGAATCGATCGTAGATCTCGACACTGACGCGACGGCGCGTTTCTTTGAATTCTGCGGAAACATTAGCCGTCCACTCCGCTGCGTGGGCTCGAATCTCCCCCACCTGCAACAGAGACAAAAGATTTAGCTACACATGGTGGAGTTTGTTCGCGCGAGATCTCGTTTACTCTTGCAATAGTTTTGTCATGATGCTGACTCCATAGATACTTTCCTTTCTGTAAATCTATAAATTAAAACACAATTCCAGATTAAATGGAAAACCCACATAAATCTGAACCATCAATTTAAATAAACGGAAAACAATGGTTGGCATAGCTAACTAAAAATATAGCTTTGCAAACGCTAAGTCACTATGCATGTAAAGATATTAGCAGAAGCTAACGATAAACAGCTAATTGCTGCGATTACTGTCAATCATTCTGCATCACATGTCTTCATCTCATTCCAGCTGAAGACTGGTGGCTTGACACAAACCAGAGGTTTATAGTAACTAAGTACATTTACTTCATTACAGTACTTAAGTAATTTTTTTGAGGATTTATAATTTTACCAAGTATATTTAAATCGTTACTTTTACTTTGTTACATTTAAAACCTAAAATTGATACTTTTACTTCTTTAATTTAAATGTAACACCTAGTTACTCGTTACAAAATTAAATACGTCTGAACTCATTATGAAAGGAGGTGTTTATGCACTATAAAAATGAAGTGTTGAATTTACTCAACCAAGTCATGTCAGCTGGTTTCACTAAACCTAGTAGAGTAAATATTAGGCATATTTTCTCCACTTGGTTTAGTAGAACCAGTTACGTAAATTCTACAGTTTATTTCTTAGAGAGTGTGTAAAAGTACTTTTACTTTCTCAATTTTAATGAACAGTTTTATGACTTTTCCTTAATTACTTTTCTCATCGATGAAATTTGTTTTTACCAAAGTAATTTTCTGTTAAGGTAGTTTTACTTTTACTTAGTTATGTTTTTCAAGGAACTTTATAGACCTCTGCAAACCTGTTGATGCTAGCTTGTTTGTTAGATGTTAGCGGATTTAAAGTTGGCAAAACCTAATTTAGCGGAAGCTAATTGATCTGCTAACAGTTTGAGAAGGGGTCTCTGCTTTCTCTATCAGCTGTGAAACACAGCTGCAAGTTAATAAACCTTTTTTTATCTAAGTTTATTTGTATCAGTGAGCATTATGGTGCAAAAACAAACAAATGAACTGCTTATCACCTGATAAACAATAATTAAGAAATTATGTGTGGATTATCTGATTTAGTTGATGTTGTTAAATAGTTCTCTGTGTAGAAAATGTAAAAAAAAATCTTAATTAGGTTAATTAAAAAAGATTATTTATTTATTTCTAAACACAGCACCATAGGCTGACGACTTAAATACAAGCTGGTGTTTCCCAGCTGCTGAGGTTCTCACAGCAGGAGATCCAACATCACCTCAGCTGCAGACAAAGCCTGGCAACATTCATTTGATCCTGTTTGACTAATGTGGACCAAGTGTCCTGTCATTGTGTTCACTGAAGTTTAAAAAGATGTTTGGCTGCGAGGAACCAGCTGAAATAAATCGAGTCAGGTTTATTCACGCTCACAGGTGAAATCCAATTATCAGATGGCAACAGCTCCATCTTTCTGAAGGAGGAACTCAGGATTAGGGCTTTTTAAAAAGTATTGACAAAAACTTTCACATGTTCCTCTGTATATAAAAAAAGACTAAATCAATTTTTAAAGGTGTGGTATATTTAGCACTGATATAGCTTAACTTTTAACTAGAAAGGGTGGTCAATCCTGGTCCTAGAGGGCTGCTATCCTGCATGTTTTGTTGACTCCAACACACCTGATTTGAATCAATGGGTTTAAAATGTTACTCATTCACTAAACCAGGTGTGTTAGAGCAGAGGAACAAGTAAAACATGCAGGATAGCAGCGCTCGAGGATCAGGATTGCACCCCCTGAACCAGAAACTTCCCCACAAGCTGCGACACAATTAAAGCAGCAGATAAAAACTAACACACCTCTTCTTTTGTCCTTCTGGAGATGACTCTGAGCCAGTCTCCTATCATGCTGAGGATGGCTGCAAAGTAGGCCAGACCCACCAGGATCCAGAACCAGACCACTGGTTTGTAATAGTCCAGATACTGTATGTCCGAGCCACCTGGACACAGGCAGAGAGATGAGACACCGTGCATAAAAAAACACAACAGGTGTTAGGAGGTCTTCCATTCACCTGCCACAAAGTCTCCAAAACCAATCGTAGTCAAGGTGATGACGACAAAGTAAAGGGACTCCAGCGCCGACCAGCCCTCGATGTGTTTGAAGATGGCTGCTGGAAGAGCCACGAACAGCAAGCAGCCGAAGAGAACAAACAGCAGCGTGGAGATGACCCGAATCTTTGTCTGACTGATGTCCCGGCGCTGCGGGGAAACAACAACACAGGCTTTTATTTTGAAAAACTAACTCATTAACAGACTAATAATGATACGGCTCTGTACAGTGAGGGATTATTCTTTTTCAGCTGACAATATATTGATTGGAGACTTTCAGCCTTCTGGCTCCTCATCCACTTTTTAAATTATTTATTTAGTTGTTTATTTTAGATTTTGGCTGCTTTTAGACAATTATTTACCTGAAACTGTTCTGTACTTTTCTACAGCAACTTTATGCCACAAAGTACATATTTCTTTTACAGTTTTTGGTTCTTATTAAGATTTTTTTAGCCAAAGCAGTGGTGTCCAAAGTCAGTCCTCATGGTGTCCTGCATGTTTTAGGTGCTGCTCTGGTTCAACACAGCTGAACCTAATGAGTGCTTAATTAGTAGGCCTCTGCAGACCTTGATGGCAAACTTTTTCTGTCTTTTTCTGTTGTAGGAATTAAAATATGGAATACTGCAAGCATGGACTTACGAGAATGTAGTTAATTATGGGTTTTCAAAAAAATTCTAAAAAAATATATATTTGAGGGTTACGAATGAAAATAACTTTAAATTGTTATTGTATTTGTTTTGTTAAGGATTGTTAGTTTTCTTTGTTATTTGTGTTTTTTTATAGTATTGATTATGAGGGGTAGTTTAGTTTAATTGGATGTATAGGACAGGCATAAATATAAGCCTTGTGCTTCTGCCTGTACCTTTTCAGTCAAAAAAAGTTTGTAATTTTGTACTGTTGTAATGTTTTGATTTGTTGTTGAACAATTTTGATGACTGAATAAACAATAATCAATCAATCAAAACTGAGGAGGCCTACTAATTAAGCACTCATTAGGTTCAGCTGTGTTGAACCAGGGCAGCACCTAAACATGCAGGACACCGTGAGGACTGACTCTGGACACCACTGAGCTAAAGCATCCTAAACGAACATCAGTGCGGTGAACATTTTGTGACGTCCTCAAACAAATGACCTCAGATGTCAGACCATAGAGAGAAAAAGCATCATGTTTCATTAGACCTCTGACTAAACGGCATCAGACTAACTGTAAAAATTAGTCTTGTAAAAATAAGTAAAAAAAAAAAGATTGTACAGTGAATCTTCTCAAATTAAATGAAATAATCTGCCAGTGCAATAAGACAATAGCATTTGGAAAAACTTCTTAAAACAAACAAAAAAAGAAAACATTTTTTAGGCTAAAAAGAATATTGTTTAACACAATCCACACAGAATAGTTACCAACAACAAATCCCTAAAGAGCAAACTGTTCTGAACTCCACCTGCAGATATGTCACATTTTTTTGCTCTTCCTATTTAAAACCACAAAAGTTAATTATTATTGACTCAGCCTTTAAAAAGCTGACCACACACAGTTTTTATTTTAATTATCCGTACTGGGATCTGCAGGCTTGTTTCTAGCAGGAAACTGAATGTCTGTCTCAACAAAGATAAACACGACATCAAAAACATCCTGAGTACTTTTAATTTTAATGAGTTTAAACCAGTTAATTTGTTTAGTTTGACTTCTGTAGCCCGGCTTTAATCTAGCTGGAAGCTGCGTTTGCTTTTTTTCTTCTTTCTTGCTCTGGGTAAGATATCATGTCAGCGTCTATAAAAAGTGACTCAGCCTGCAGGCTTTCCTGTCCTTTCAAACCGTTATTAACTTATCAGCTTGTAGCCATGACTTATTGCTCTTGTGGCAGCGTACCATTAAATCATGGCTACGCAGTAATAATTTTCCCACTGCTGTCAGCCGGAGCTGAGGTGAAGAGGCGACATAACAAAGCCAGAATAAAAGAGCACCTCCTCTGAGGAGTTATTCTTTTAGATTTATTCTCAGTTCCTGCTGTATTTACAGTATATTATTATATTATAATACATCAGATTACATGTTTTATTTAGTGTATTGAGCTTTAACTTGTTGATATATTTTATTTATAGACCCGTATTAGCATCATGTTTCATTCCAAACTCACCACAAACATTTTCTCCACTTTGGCGATGCCTTTACCGAAGATGGTGCCCAGCTGATCTCCTACACCAGCCAGGAGGAAACCGAACAGAGGTATTCCCAGCAGAGCGTAAATGATACAGAATATTCTTCCACCTTCAGTGTGTGGAGACGTGTTCCCAAAACCTGCAGAGACCAAATACACAAATATAATGGATTAAATTAAAAAGAAATATGTCAATTGTTTCCACTCAGATGAACTGAGTTAAACACATTTACTTTACACTGACTTCAAGTAATTTAAAGTTAACGTAAAATGTTACCTTAACTCTGTTCACTTGAGTGGAAAAAGTTTGTACTTAAATCTGTACGTTACTAGAGTAATTATTTTTCACTGAACTTTTTACTTCTACTCTTTACATTTTTTACACAGTTGCTTTTTACTCTTAAATTTTTTGTTATTTACATTTTATGGCTTTTAGAAAAAAAAACTTTTGGGGCGAGGTCACCTCCCAATAAATGTCATTTTGAAAACTCAAACCACTTTTACTTTTAATTCTACTAATTTGTTTTAGATTTAAAAAATACTTTTGAAACACAAGAACAGTAAATATAAAATACTTTAACACTTTTACTCAAGTAATGTTCTTAGAGAAGATGTAAACTTTTAACAAAGTAATTTTAAGATATTTATACTTTTACTCAAATATCACTTTGTGGTACTTTATAGAACACTGCAAAACTCTGGATTAGAGTGAAACAAAAAGAACAAAACTCTAAGCACTTTTCCCTAAATGTGTTTGATTTTTGTTTTAATTAATGTTTTGCACAACAGAGGATAAATGAATAAATGAAGAGTTTCATTGATAAAACTGTTCAGTTTGACATGACTAGAATGTAACATTGAAGAGGAGAAGGCTCAGTTGGATCTTCTTAAAAGTAAGCGTGTGTTTGCTACCGATGGTTGTGATGACGGTCCCAGCAAAGAAGAAGGCAGAACTCAGGTCCCACAGGCTGCTGTGATTGTTCGGGGATCCTGCAGGGTTCACCCCGGATCGCATCGCAGACACAACTTGCTGGAGAAAATAAAAAGAATTGACTTAACTTTAAAACTCATAAAAACTCACAAGCTGTGTAACTTTTTAACAATAACTTGATTCAGCTGGTTTTCAAACAGGACTTTGTGCTGGATGAGTGTGTTTTTAATTAAACATATTATTATTCACTGATGATGGATGTTTGATTTTTTTTATTGATGGTATTTGTCTGTTGTCTGGAGGGACTACAGGTGAAAATTAGCCTAAATCTGGTGCAATGCATCAAATGTTTTTACATTTATGTATTTTTTGTACTCTGTCCTGACTAATGAAAATTAACTGAACGATTTAGACAAGACATTTTGAATAAGAACTGGGCTCAGGACCAACGTCAGTGATTTAACTCAGTGGTTCCCAACCTTTTTAGGCTTGTCTACCCCCTGAGTCATTTTGTCATACCACTAGTACCCCTTCAGTCAAACTTAATGATGATTCTCTAAAACTATAATGTACAACAGCTGAATATTAAATGAAATTTATTTATTTATCACCGTAGAACATTTAATTCATATGCATTTTTTTACTCAAATTAAACATTAAGATAAAAATGTTGCCTTGAAAGTGAATAAGTAATTAAATAAATAAACGAGGTAATGGTAGGTGCAGAAAACAGCAGCATCCAAAATACATTGTATTAAAAATATGTTAGAAACATGAGCAAATTCTGTGAAATTCCACGTTTTATACTGATTCCATTTTGTGTGAATTCCGTGATTCCGTCTGCATTTTCTTCATTGCAGAAATCATAGGGTCCTACATATCTCAGTCCTATTTTTATTTATTTTTTACACACCTGGGAAATTTTTCCATGTACCCCCTGTAATATGCTCTCGTACCCCAAGGGGTAAACGTACCCCTGGTTGGGAATCACTGATTTAACTAACAGAAAGACTTGCTGCGTCTCAGCTGCTCCTCTGAGGCTGAAGCTGTCCTTGGTGCTGAAAACTGCAGACTATCCAACTCTTTGCACTCGACACTGTAGGTCCGACTCTTTCATCAGCTTTAAATACAAACTGCGGCGTTCCACAGTTTGTAGCAGTTTAATGTTTACCTATTTTTATTTTAGCAGTTTGACAAAATCTACTTTGAAGGCAAGGGAGTCTATTTGTCTTTATTGAACCATTATTGTTTCTCCTCAGTCAATAAAAAAGTAAACTACCTCATGAAACAAGAGTTTCTGCAGGAAACATGAAAAACTAAAAACTGTTTTATGAACTCTTATAACAAAAACAGCTTGAGGCCCCAATTTTTCACCTTTTGTTGTCAGGCTTGTTTATTTAAAAATGTTTTTTTTCTGTAAATTGTTTGAAGCTCATGCTGTATTCAAAAGCTAAAAGGCACAGATTGAGCTGGTTACAAAATACTTTTACCTCAAAGGTGCTCCTAAAGCTGCATGTATAAGAGTGGCAGGAGACTAATAACTACATGAAAGAGGAGTGCAGGCAGCTAAACTTTTTTATATTAACACAAATGTCCATAAATATTAGGTGTTTGATATCACATCAAAATCAGCTAAAGTCTTGACGACACAAATGAAAGGAAATGTATTTGTTATGTTAGTGGATGCAGATAGTGAAACTCTGGGTTGTAAAAACACCAGTTGTAGTTTTCAGACAGAACTGGTGGAAGATGCACTGAACCATGTGTTTAAATGCTTCCTTATATTCACATTAAATATCACAGAGTTGGGCTTTAATGAGCTGTTCTGTCACTAATCAAGCTGTTTCTCACAGACAGCACACACACCACTGCCGTTTCTTATTCGAGGGCGTTCTGAGGTGAGTCCCACCTTGACGAGCTCCTCCAGCTGACTCTGGTTGACACAGGTATGTTGGGACAGGAACTCCAGCTTCTGGGTCAGGATGGCCAAACGCTGGGCGCTGAAAGGATGAAGAGGAAGACGAGGAAGCTTGTCAAAAGACAGAGAATACACTAACCCCCCTCATGTGGTCTTTGTCTTCAGGAGAACAGGACAACGCAGGCATGATGGGTAAAACGTTTACAAACTTCCTACCTCTCATGAGGCTGCTCCAGAGACCTGAAGACAGCTGCTCCAATCACCAGGTACAGAACCACCAGGAGGAAGATGGCTGTCACTGTTTTCCACTTCATCACTGTGACCACCACCACCTGCAACACAAGAAGACACAAACATGCAGGACTGCTCCAAACGTCCAGGTGTTTTTTTTAATTTGCTATTATTTTAAATTCCTCACCTCACTTTCCTCCTGAGAAGTCAGAGTGATTGGCTTTGTGGAGAAGGAGAGGCGGGGCTTCGTGTTGTGAGTGGCAGATTTGGGGTCCAATAAGTCTGAAGCTGCCACTGAGTCAGGAGAAATCAATAAAAAAAATTATTAAATTCTTTTTCTTCCACCTTTTTTTTCTCTCCCTGTATGTCTCTGATCAACACAGACAGCTGTTAGTTTTACAGATGTTCAGAATTAAATCTGCATCTTGCCCTTCAGGTGTTCATTTGCAGTGACGTATTTTTTATTAACGCTTAGATTAGGATGTAAAAAATACGATTCTGCTTCTTTTAGGATGTTTAATGATATGACAAGTTATAGGTTCTCACTGAAATGGAGCTTTAAAATAAACTTTTTATCTCGTTTTTGTCTAGAAAGAGGCAGGATTTCAATTAAAGGTGAAATCTTTACGCAGTTCAAGTGTTTATAACTTTTTTTACAATAAGTATCACCAACTGTAAAAAATATTGGAATAAAACCATATTTGGTCTTTTAGAGCAGCAGTCTGTTGAAGTAAACCTTTTTTTGAGTCCAGACTAAAATATTCTGTACTGTTATGTAGGAAATAAATGGAATCAAGTGAAAATATGTTTTACTGCTCATCCAAACCTTAAACCTTGCTTAATATTTACAATTTACTATTCCTAAAACAAATACATTATTCCTCAGTCTTAAAAAGAAGGATAGTCTTCATAAAAATATAAATAAATTAATAAGTGTTCAAAAGTTTGTCTTTACTTAAATTCTTGACTTTTCTTCATCTGACTGCATCTTTTCTCCTCTGTCTGCTCCTTGTATCATAAAAAATTGTCTTTATGAAAAAGAAAGTAAAGCAAATACACAAATATAAAATATCAACTCTGATTTACCATCCATGAACAAAGCTTCAACAAGATCGACTTAAAACCCTTCTTCTTTCCAAAATTCAACAATCTAAACCTTCATTTTCTCTCTAAATTTCACTTATCAAAGTAGAAATGATTTGTTTTTAATGTGATGTTAGACACTTTTAAGGAAACAAAGAACTTAAAATCGTATTTTATTTGTCAAACGAGTTGTTACAGAAGTTGGATCACATGCTGCTGAAGTTTAGGAGAAGAAGAAAAACTCTTACATGAGTTTAAAATCTTATGTTCTGTTTGTATTAAATGACACCTGTGGTTCTAAAAGCTGCATCAAGTAAAGAGGAGCTCCCGGGTTTCAGGACTTACTGGTCGGTGTTGGCTATCCAATGCCCTCCGCCCTCCGGATCTCCTCATCCGAGCCTCTCACTGCGTTTAGGGGAATCTTTCCTCCTCTGGGGGACTGAGGAAGAGGAGGAGGAGGAGGAAGGCGGACTGACCGGCGCTCCGTCTTCCCCCGGCTTCTGTTCTCGACTTTCACCGCTGCAGCCTCTGGTCCTGCTGCGTGTGGAAGGTGGTTTGACTGCCTCCACCTGCAGCAGCAAAGACTTGTCTCTGCTCTCTCCCTCCTCTCTGAGCCGCTCCTGTTTCAGCTCGTCAGCATCGCGCGCTCTGACGCTCCAGCTTTTGAGCGCGCGGATGGAGCTGGAGGAGGGGAGGTCCAGGGAACAGAGGGATGCCCCTTAACCTGAGGATCCAGTGGGGCCCTCTACAGGATAATTAAACTGTAAGTCCCAAGTTTTATCTCCATGTGTCCTAAAAAACAGTTTATAAGTCATGTTCTGGTTAAACTGCTCATCTTTCCTCAGCTGATGAGACAAACAAGAATTATTATTTATCACCAAATCTGTTAATGAAAACTGATCATGATGCATCTCCCAGATCCTGTTAGATCTGTAGTTTCCTCTTTCATTTGTTCATCTGCAGTTTTGTTTTTTTAGTTTCCACACAGTAAAAACCTTCAGTGTTAAACTTTTCAGAGTTAATTTAACTCCCCCTTGTGTTATTTTAACACTTTCTTTCGCAGCAAGGAATGCTGTGTAATCTTGTAGAAATGATATAAAAACCAGTGTTAACCATCAACAACTCAATGCAGTGTTGAAAAGCATGAGAATCAGAGTGGATTTGTCACCACTGGAGTACCTTATTAATTCTGCTATTACTCTCATCAGAGTTATTTGACTTGAAGTGGTAGGTTTTATTAACACGGTACAGTGTTAATCAGTGTTAATTTTTAACTCTGTTTAGAGGTAAATTGTACTCTGAAAATTGAACACTATGGAAAGAGTTAAATTGATACCAATTCAGATAAGGACCAAATAAACTCGGACACAGTGTTAAATTTAACTCTTTAAGTGTTGATTTAACACTGCAAAATGTCTTGACACCCATCATGCTGTCATGATCAGACAATGGAAGGGAAAAAAACAGCAAAACCTAAAGTAAAATCTTTAAAAGTTTTCCAAGAATCACAAAAATTACTAAATAAAAGTCTGGCTCCTTCGTAGAAGAAAAAAAAATATTTTTTTTTTAGTTAAAAAGCATTGTTTTTAATGATATAACAAAAACAAAGTGAGAAAAACTGTGAAATTTACTGTTTAGAAACCTAAAGTCAGACTCTCAAAATTCACTCTAAACTATTTATTCCTTACTAAATTAGGGAATAAATAGTTTTGATTGAATTATTGTTTGATGGTAGAATAAGTAAACCAGAAAACAAACAAAAACATTTGTTTTTACTTCAAATATGCAACAACTCACTCATTTTTAAAGAAATTATTTTAAATTTATATAAACCATATAATACAGGCCAATAGATATTTCCTTTACTCCAGGTGTCCACAAGTCAACAAAAGCACTTCTTAATGGAAAAACAAAAAAGGAAATATTTAGAATGTATAAAAGTGTTTTTTTTAAGAGTCTCTAACATTAATAATCTGTAATGTTTAACCAGAACAGGTGTCATAAAGCAGCCTTCTGCTTCATTATAACACTTTCTGTTTGCTGCAGGATGTTTACTCAAATCACTATGGTCACTATTATCAAGACTTTAGTTTATAAAATTATTTATGGAGAGAGAGAGAGAGAGAGAGAGAGAGAGAGAGAGAGAGAGAGAGAGAGAGAGAGAGAGAGAGAGAGAGAGAGAGAGAATTAAGATAAAACAACACTTTGCCCAGTTTTTGCACAAATTCATCTTTTTGTTTGTCTCTATCCTAAGCATGAGTGAGGGAAAACTATATTTATCTGCACAATAAAAGCTTTTAAAAAGTCGAACTCATGGATTGTTTGCTGCTCTGCAAACATTCAGTGTCTAGTTGAACATTTTCACCTGTTTGTTCATCTTTCTGAGGTGAGAGCTGCTGATTGCAGAAAACGTCTGCTGCTAAGATGCAAATTCATCTTTTTCAGTTTAATAAATGAATATTTTAGTTTCTGCCTGGAAACAGTTGAGCTTCAGACGTGAAGCTAATTTCCACAAAGCGTCACAAAATGCGTGTTAGACTTGCTCTGCCTGAAAAGCACATTTTCACTGTAGTAAACTAACTTGTTTCATCTTCTGCTTACCTGTGGTCAGGTTACAGAGGCAACAGGTTCAGGAGAGAAACCAGACATCCCTCTCCTCAGCAACACTTCTCAGCTCTTCCTGAGGGAGCTCAAGGCATAGAATAGAATAGAATAGAATAGAATAGAATAGAATAGAATAGAATAGAATAGAATAGAATAGAATAGAATAGA
>JAUBOC010000043.1:12061162-12073579 GCA_032275365.1 Anablepsoides cearensis
AGTTTTTGAGTAATTTTGTCCACAGACAGACAGACAGACAGACAGACAGACAGACAGACAGACATACGCGACCGAAATCATTACCTCCTCCCTTGGCGGAGGTAATGAATGCTGGAGACTTTGATAAATGCGCTGCCCGATCCCGGCAATGTGTGGGTCCGGTTTTTTGGTTCTTTTCATGCTTACCCTCCGCATATCCTTTCGAAACCTATCTTAAGGTCTTAATTAGTTTATTTTCTGCTTTGGTTTAAAAAAAATGTTGAGAAATTGTGACGCGCACTATGTCTACGGAGCTCGGCACTTTTTTTGTGTTTTAATGGAAGTCAATGGAGCACTTGCTTCCTAATTTTCAGCCTTTTAAGACTTTTAAATCCTTAATGGGTGGTCCGATTTAAAAAAAAAAAAAACAACTAAATAGTTTTGGGATCTGTACACAGAGCATTACGAGAATAACAAGGAAAAACAGCTCTAAAATACGTTTGAAATTTTTATCAAAGTCCCTACCTACTGAGGAATAATCTTTTCGGTCTGCACAATAGATGAGACAAGCATTTCATTGTGATCTGCTCAAACCAAAAACAGATCAAACTCCAGAGTTTACTTAAAGATAAAGACTTGACCATTCCTCCTGACTGTAGACCTTTGTGCTTGTTTAAATTGTGTTTTTTGTGTGTGCACTAAACAGATAGTAAGGACAGACACTAAAGCAAACGTTTTAAAACTAGGAATATTTATTTGGGTGTCCTGAAATGTAAATGAGCCTCTAAAGCAGTGTTTTTCAACCCTGGTCCCCAAGGCACACTGCCCTGCATGTTTTAGAGGTTTCCCTGCTTCAACACAGCTGATTTCAATTGATTGCTGATTAACATGCTTTTGTTGAACTGCTATCATCTGAACCAGGTGTGTTAAAGCAGGGCAGTGTGCCTTGAGGACCAGGGTTGGGAAACACACAGCTCTACAGCAGTCTCTGGTCATAGAGGGCCTCTGTTCTGTTTTATAACTGTGTTGTCTGGCTGCTCTTATATAAAAAAAACAAAAAAACAAAACAAGGTTTCACTTTCCATTTCACTGCATTTAGTATCATGTTTTACACACTTTTATAGAAATGCCTCATACCTTAATGGTTCAATAAAAAAGCATGTAAATCACAGTTTGAGTAAATCAGCTTCATCTGGTAATAATGGTTATCAGGGGCGGAGCTTAAGACCCTCCCTCGCGGTTAAGCCAGAGTGAAAAACAACTAAATCAAACAAGAGCTATGGAAACAAATTACCTCCTTGACCCAACAGATTAGGTAGATTCAAACAAACAACAAACCTACACATAAAAGTTTTGCTCACATGTTCTGATTTAAGTGTCAAATTTGACTCGGATACAGATTGTGCTAAGCCGAAGTTAAGCTAGCTGTTTGTAGTTGCTGCTAAAGCCTCAAGTCAACGAAATAAAACCAACCTGTCGCGTCTTTTGTCAGTTGTTTCTGTCAGTTCGGTGAGTTGTTCAGCTCCAGCTCGCCTCCGGACGTCTGTCTGTGGACCCGGGTCGCAGTTTCGGTCTTATTTATTCTTTAAAAACACGTGAATCGGTCACATGAACGCAGCTCATGTGACAAACCGTAATTTCTAGCTCCTCCCCCTCCACGCGCGGCTGTGATGCTGTCATCAAAAGGCTTGAATAAATGAAAAACAGTCGCTTGATTCCCTAACAAAGACAAAAATTAGGAAGAAATTTTAATCGAATCATTTGCTACAGACGTGTACAGTTAATATAACATAACATAATATAACACAACATAACATAATTATCTAATAAGAAATACATATATAAAATAATGACTTTTTAACTTTTGTGTCTTTATGTTTACATCTGTAAACCTGTCACTAAGAAATACAAGTACAGCTGTCCAAGCTGCAAAGGCTTGTCCCAAAGTATATATGTAAAAAACAACAACTAGTAAACCTGAAATTAGTTGCTTGTTTTATATTTGCTGATAATGTATGTTGCTGCTGTATTGTTGAGCTTGTGGGTCACAGTCAGAGTAATGCCATTAAAGGGAGTCACCTGCCCTGCCAGCTGTGAGGCAACATCTGACTTTCACATCTAATTGTTTTCTTTTCAGGTAAATCACAAGATTAATGACTGCTGTGTTTTCCTTTTTTTGGTGTTGTGGATTTGACCTCAGAAAATATGCTGATTGACTTCATGCTTTCTCTTCCTCTTTATAAAGCTGTCATCTGACTCTCAGAATGACAAGTCTGGAAAAAAAAATTTACAGTAAGCTAACAGCAGTTTAAACAATAAAATAATTGTGCGTATGATGTAAAGCAAATAATTAAGTATTGTGAGCTGAAATAGAACCCTTCTTCCTCTCATCAGAGAAAAGCATTTAACAGAGATTAAATAATAATGCTAAACAATGGAGATATTCAGGGCATAATAATCTATTGTTAAACTGAGGGTCCTCTTTTCATGGGAACAAGCAGTTTTGAATGTCATCATTAAACCTGTTTGTTCATCATACGGAGGCAGTACTTATAAGGCTGAGTTTACCTGAAACACCTCAGACTGAAGTCTCTTGGAGGAGAGACGAAATATTTCATTAAAAAAGAAACTGTCCAGAAGACCTACTAAACTTTTTTTTTCTCACTTTATTACTGAGATGCATCTGTTTCTGTTCTCTCTGTTTCTTTTTCAAAATTAGTAAAAAAAAATATTTGACTCCAATTAGGACTCATTTAAAGCAGCTTTGTGTTCATCTGAACTTTGTTGGTCCATTTACATAATGAGGGTTTAAATCCTCAGTTGTACCATCAGCAGGAGTGTTTTAGTCCATGTTTATGATTTTTACAAACACAAATGAGAGCAAAGGAGTGTAATCTTGCCCTCTTAGTAGACAGAAAACCCCATTGCAGGTTGTTCTGTATGTTTATTATCAGCTAATTAATGCAACAATTGTTAGGATCTCAGTCAGTGTTCCCCTGTGACATATAGGGACTCTGCAAGTAAAACAAACTATATGATAAATGACCAACTTAACATGTTTTGGGTTTGCAAAATAGGTAGGGCATAAACCACTGACATGAGCAGCTTAGATTAATGCTGATTTTATTGTAGTTTATTATCTGAATTCAAACACACAATGAAATTTGTGTAAAATTACAGTAAATAAATCACTCCATGAATCATAAATCTTTTTATTCTTGTCACATCAATAACACACTTAATGGATCACTTCTACCACAGTGGTTCTGGTTCTGTGGAAAGCCTTGCATGATATGAAGTGATGAATGTGAGAGGATGTTCGGTGACGTTTCCAACATTTTTCAAACTAATTCAAGTCCATCTGACGACTGCTGATGTTTACTCCTTCACTTACTCCTTCAGTACAAACCTCTCCTGACAAAGCTTTGATCTGATATAAAAGAAAAATGATATAAAAATAATAAAATGGACAGTAAATGAATATGTGAATCATGTACACAAGTTCAAAGCAGGCAAATGTGGCAGCATTTTTTTACAAGGCATGGCGTTGATTTAAGACTAAAACATGTGCATGTATTTCTCCATCAGTGCACTGAGATACATTTCATAAGCTAGTTTATTGCTACTGCATACAGTCAGTCTATAGCATGTGTCAACTACAATAATGTGCATGAGTTCAAAAGTCTTCCTCCATAAGAGAACACCTTTTCTGACTGCCTGCATGAGCAACCTGCAGTAAAGTATAAACTCTCTGACACATTTGATCAAGCAGTTCAGCTACAAAGCACCAGATCCTTTCTTCCATTAAATCTGATATTTTAATGCTGCTCATGTTTCTGCACCTTTAATCACGAGCAACAATCATTCATCGGTTCATCAGAAAATTAAACATACAGTTCCCCTTGACAGAGAAAGAAACAGAACAGCAGCATAACAACAAAGTACTAAAATAGACTAAATAACTTGGAAGACGTTGAATATCACGTTATGTGATTATAGTAGTAAAACAGTATTTATATCATGACCACGTGACTAAACTCATAACGTAAATAATTTTGACCTTGAGTCCAGATGCCTTTGGTTCAGTTCTGGATGACAGAATCTCTACAAACTTTTGGTTCTTTGCACTTTAGTTTGCCTGTCAGTGTCAATAAAACAAGAACAGATACTTCAAGTTAGTTGTTTTACTGACGTATACAGCTTGTGATTAATTTCCTTTTTTGTGTAGGACAAATTATGAATGTGAACAGAAACCATTTATACTGAATAGTGAGCACAACGTGGTTAGTACGTGTGTCAATCACATATCTTTATCACAACATGATACATTGATTTGTTTGGATGACAATACAGTGTTTCAATATCTTAAAGTCTGTCATGATACAGTTTTAATTCAATTCAATTTTCATGCCTGCAATCGATATGATGCAATATCATATTCCCAGTTAACACACTCATTTAAAGGGGGGTTATTATGTATTTTACAAACTCATAGTTGAAGAATTAAACATTCTACTTAAGGGGGTTGAATTAATAATTTAATAATCAGTTGTTCTACATTATAGTTTTGGAGAATCATCATTATGTTTGTCTGAGGGGTATGACAAAATGGCTCAGGGGGTACACAAGTCTAAAAAGGTTGGGAACCACTGTTTTTAAACAATGCTTTGGGAGAGGGGTGCTCTGTGGGGCGGGAGCTCAGCTGCAGACTGAGCTCCAGGGAGGAGCTAGGTTCAATAGGTGGCGCTTTGTACCAGCCAGCGGTCAGGCAGCTCCACGTGGCTACCACAGGAGATTCAAGGATTTCTCAAACGTGCATGAATGAGTCAAAGCAACACTCTAGGTATGTGTTTGATGAGGGAATGACATTTTAACATGACATAAAGCTAAAATAAAGTTGATTTGGCACAATACCCCCCCCCCCCCTCCTTTAATGATTGTGTTCAATGGGCATATGATGACAATAATGTATCAATGTTTTTATTTTTCCTTGATGTAATTAAGTCATTATTCATTTAATCAATGTATCAATGTGGATCGATGTATTGTTAGTGGTTGGACCAACAAGTCGGTCTCTCAGCAATAAAGTTTTGTTAGAAAAATATAAAAAATGGAGAACTATTTCCAAACTGAACCTTAATAATAATAATTTTTAAGGCTATAGTTTGGAGTTAAATTGTATGTTTTATAGAAGTAGTAGCATGTAGCAGTTTCATAATTCAATACTTTGCCTTCATTGACACACTTATTACAAGAAATAATTACAATATTATAGGACCAACTATTTCTTTCTTTTTTTGGTCAGTTTTAACAGATCTCTAATTATATAGTTTTTAAACAAATCTATTTTGTCTAAAAGTCTATCTGCACTAATGTAATGAACCTAAAACCAAACAAACACCAGCTGGCAGTTCCTGTTTCAGATTGAAGGTGTTTTACGATGTTTGCATTGGGAACAACACAACTTCACCACAAGCTGCAAACACATATAAAGACCATAGATGTTAGTGCAGAGACATCATCCCAAACAAGCCGACCAATGACAAACAAATAATAAACACTGTAACGAGTCAGTTTGGCAAATCAGTGGTCTGTAAGTTTCATCCATCTATACTCCAAATTTCTGCATTTTTGTTATTTGTATTTGCATAAAAAGGATAAAAAAATGAATGGATGATTTAGAGTTGTACTCCTCCATGATCTAAAAGGACTCACTAATTTCCCAACTGCTCAGTTATTGTAGAAATTACCGTAAGAAACTAAACTGAAAAAGACGGATTTATTTTTATTTACTTCATGCTTTTTAGATCAGGTTCTCCCTAAAGTCCACAAACTGCACCATCTGTTTGCGAGCAGGGGAGGAGACTAGAGTGACAGGAACAATCGGAGTACCGGGCGTAGTGGCACCAGGAGTCGAAGCTGCAGGGGTCGAAGCTGCAGGGGTCGAAGCTGCTGGGGTCGAAGCTGCGGGGGTCGAAGCTGCAGGGGTCGAAGCTGCTGGGGTCGAAGCTGCGGGGGTTGAAGCTGAAGGGGTGTTGGCCCCAGGCGTCCCACCTGGAGTAGTACCCGGTGTTGTGCCAGGTGTGGCAGGGATAACAACGACAGGAGATGGACCGGGGCTTTCAGCGCCACCTCGAGGCTCCAGTCGTGGGGTGGATGTGATGAATCGGGCTTCTCTGATCCGGTAGGGGCTTCGGTAGGCAGAGATGGGCGACAGCTCCGAGCCCCAGCCAAGATAGCTCCCGCTGGAGGGTGAAGGTGCGTCTGCGCTGAAATACAAAGTGGTGCTGGATTCTACAGGGAGCACTGCCTTGTGCTCCGGGGAGCCAAGAAGGAGAGGGGAGCGCCGTTCGGGTGACCAGCCGGGGGTCTTGATGTCCAGAGACCCCACAGAGGACGCCTCTGTCAGAGATGCTACGTTGCTGTCGATGTGACGGAGGCTTCCAGCTCGTTGTGGAGATGAAAGCGATGGTGAGCCACAAGCGGCGCTCTGAAACTCCTCATCACCTTTTAAATAGAAACAACTTGAGTGGACTCACTGCAGGTTTTCTGCATGTTGTTACAAATGATGAGTAATCTTCTAACCTTTGTCATCTGAGAGCGGCGCACTGGATTCGTCCTCTCCAGTCTCTTCGGGAATGATGATCTCATGGACCGGGATGATCTCTGGAAACCGTCTTATGTCTTGAATGGTTGTGGGCGGAGCTCTTCTTACAGGCCGAGCCACAATGCTGGAGTGAGCTGGTTTTGGAGGCTGGACCACTTCCCTCACCTGGAGACAAGAGAGGTAACTGCAGCTGCTTAAAAGAGTATAGTATAGTAGTATAGTATAGTTAATGGGTGTATATATAATATATATATAAAGACCAAAACTGAATGGGGCGGCTGTGGCAGAGTGGTTAGGGGAGTCGTCCTGAAACCGTGAAGGTCACCGGTTTGATCCCCCATCCAGCTGTCTCAATTGTTGTGTCCTTGGGCAAGATACTTAACCCCCAATGGCTCTAATGTGTGTCCCATCAGTGTATGAATGTGATTGGCACTGATTAGTCTCCATAGATGAATATATATGTTAGCTTTGTAGGAGATCTAGTAGAGTCAAGTGTAAATGGGTAAATGAGGACACAGATTGTAGTGTGAAGCGCTTTGAGTATCCTGGTTGGGTAGAAAGGCGGTATACAAGTACAGTTCATTTACCATTTAATAATGTGGGATATTATTGTACCGTGCTTTCTCTGTCACTCACATCTCTATTTAAATCCTACATTTCGTTACTTTTTTAATTGTAACTGAACTTTTATGTCAATCAGTTGAAAGAAAATCTTGCCTGTGGAGTTTGGGTCACTTGTGGTGGAGCTGGTGGAGGACCAGGTTGAGGAACTGGATGTGAGATCTGAAGAACCCGAGGCTGAGGAGGTGGAACCTGACAAATTAGAACAAAAAAAAAAGACTTGTTCCTGAACTAGATCTAAACTGGAAAGAATGAAGGACATTCAGCCTCCCACAATGTAATGTTCACCTTTATAAACCAAAAAACAACAACAAAATAAAAACTAAAATTTAAGTAAGCTGTTTGACTTGGACCCTTAGTTCAAAAGAAAAACAAACCCGAGGAACATGATGTGTATCAGGGGAGTGAACCTCTTCAGAGAGACCCATCAGTCCGGCCAGACCCCCCTCGCCATATGCAGACCAGATCCTCGAGACATTTCCTGTCTTAAGAGCCAAGCGAATGAGCAGCCAGTGGTGATGCTTCCAGCCTTCCCACTGGATAGGAAGGTCCATGAGGGTCCCACCACCTGATCAGAACATCCAGCCTCATTATTGTCTTATTACATGTCAAAAATATAATATACATGTAGACTGATCAGTGATTGGTTTACAGACCAGACAGCGTGGCATGGCGATGGAAGGTGGGCGCAACTTTCTCCTCAAGAGAGAGAGTAGATCCACGCTCCATGCAGGCTCCGCCTATCCCCCTGTGACGAATACTCTGGAAAATCTCAAAAGACTTTGGATGCAGGAATCGGTAGTAAAGCACCAGTGCTATCACTCCTGCAGAAGGAGAAACAGGGAACAAGACAAGAAATAAAAAATTTAAACATAAAAGGGGGGGCCAAATTTAGAGAATTCAGTTCTTAAAAGAACTGGATAAAACCAAACAGAGCAGGGGTGTCAAATGCTTTTTCACTGAGGGCCACAAGAGCATTATTGTCCTCAAAGGGCTAGTTGTAATTAGCTTTAATGTAAACATGAAACATCACATTGCTATGGCTGAGCACCACTAACAATACCTGAGCTCTACATGGTATTTCATGCATAGAAACAGCGTTTTAACATGTGTAACACAAGTGGAAAATTCCCTCTTCCCAGTACAACTGGGCTGCAGCAGAAGTAGCTGTCGAAAATGCAATGAAATGGCGAATTTCATCTGCTATATTTGAACCCTGTGCACCTCCAACTAGTGGTGGGAGGCCATCATTTCACGTGTAAAATAATCAACATGCATTATGGGAGATGTAGTTTATAGTTAATGCTGACTTTAAAGCAGCATAAAATGAAGTCACCTTTGGCCCACGACCTGGAGTTTGACACATGCAAAACAGAATTAAACAAACATAAACCTTTAATGTAGCGAAAGCTTGCATGTCTCACCAATGAGGAAGCTGCAAAACACTGCAGCTGGAATACCCACAGTGTCCCAGGACACCATGGCAAACAACCAGGAGGAGGCCAGAAGGAGAAAAGCGTTCTCTAAAAACATGACCTGTGAAGAATGAGCAGAAACACAGGAGGAAGATCCTTCATGAAAATTACATCATAATTAATTTATATCTGACAAAAAGGTTTTATTGGAGAATGCAAAATGACTCCTGCAGAACACTTTCTTCTATAACACACAACAAAAACAACAATTAGTCCTTTAAACTTCATCTGGGATGTTAAAGAGATGGAGCTTGTGTTTTTCTCCAGTTTGATTTGTTGCTTTTTGCAGTGAACTCAAAAATGTATGATGCGCTCACACAGGCACACACATACCAGGTAAAAACCAGCCATGCGGTATCTGGACTGTCCGTACTTCACATTCAGGAAGAGAAAGATGTGAACGGCTCCGAGGACGAGGTTGAAAAGTCTCCATCGACTTGTTGAGCGGATGATGTCAGTCTGCTGAGACACCATCCAGAAAGTAGCGCCTAGCCAGTGCACGCCTGAAACAACGCATCGTTACGCAAGTGAGAAGAACAGAGCATCAATTACAGCTTTACTTCACAGAAACCACAAACAACAAATCTGAGCTTTGAGGTGAGTCCTATAGGATCCAGACTTACCAATGACTCCCAGGACCCACTGTTTAAAGATACGCGTGAAGAGCATAAGCACAGCAAACCTGGATCCCAACATGCTGACCTGCAGATAAATCAAACACGTTAGTTCTTACAGAAAATGTTCTCATGTTAAGTTAAATGTAGACAGGAATTGTCTGTAAGCCTGTTATATTGAGGCAGAGGGTGTGAGATCATTTGATCCTCCCCACCCTCCACAGCAGTCGACAGAGAATAGCAGCCGGTGTCATCTGTAAGTGTCCCGGTCTGATGAGGGAACAGGCTCGAGCGTAGAGAACCAACGCCCAGGCCAGAGACAATAAACACACAGCAAAACACACCGAGGCTGCAGAGAGGAGACAGGAGGAGGTGCAGAGATGAAATGTGAGCACTTAGATCCACTAATTACTGAACACTAGAGATGGAATAAACAAACTTAAAATAGTCCTTTTTTCACATTAGTTGCAACTATTTACACATGAAGCAAACATGGCCTTTCTCTCTTTTTCACAGAATTGCTCTGCTTCTTTTGAAACACTAAACATTTAATACATTTTTATCCCATCAGTCATGGATTTAGTTACAAAGAAAGCCGACCACAGCACCATCAACACAAGCACATTATAAACTCAATGTGATTAGAAGAGGAGAGTTCTACAAATAGGACGTGCATCAGATTTACAACAAAAAAGTGATTATGGGTGCTAACAGGGGTGGGCATAGTTCCACTAATCAGGTAATCGCATAACTATTCTTTTGTTTAGCAGATTAGCTACTTCGCTAACTTTGAAAACCATAAGCGGACCAATTAGCTTCAGTTACTTATGTTTTGCCAACATCTAACTAAACTAAGAGCAGGTTTGTGTCAGTCCCACCAGTCTTCAGCTCCAAGAAGACTGAGGCTGCAGCTGAAAACGTAGGCTGAATCTGAGTGTCCTACAAGGCTGATGATATCACAGGATTCATTGCATCTTCAGCAAACTAAACAGGAAGACAGCAGAGGTTTTTAATTTTGTGGTGGAGTTTGGAAATTTATCACGGGCCGAAGAATTCATTTTTAAATGTAAGTTTAGCAACTTAGCTGATGAAGATTTTGCTGCAATGAGATGTTAAATAAAATCCAATTATAAGTATGGACACTGGAATTAAACCAGATTGACTAATGTTTTTTATGTATTTATGTGTAAAATATTTAAAATATGGAAATTTGTGAAGTTATACCTTATGTGAAAAGACATGTGAACACCATGTTCCAACTATGTGATACAGAATGTAACAATATGGTAATGAGGTAATGCAAACATACGTCATGCGTAGACTGGACCGTCTCATTTCACAGCCATGAGATTCAGCCTACCCAGTCAGCGTAGGGTGTGGCCTACATGAGTCGCAGTATGGGCTGCAACCCCTGACTCAGCTACAGACTGAGTGACAGTT
This sequence comes from Anablepsoides cearensis, assembly GCA_032275365.1. Classification (NCBI taxonomy): domain Eukaryota; kingdom Metazoa; phylum Chordata; class Actinopteri; order Cyprinodontiformes; family Rivulidae; genus Anablepsoides; species Anablepsoides cearensis. The sequence continues at coordinate 12,071,899 of JAUBOC010000043.1, forward strand.
GTCTTTGCAATTAGCTGTTAACATTAGCTTCTGCTAAACTGTTTATCATTAACTTCCACTATTTTTTTACGTGGTTAATAAAGCTAACTTTAGCTGTGCCCACCACTGGGTGTTAATATCATTGATCTAAAACCTACAGTAGCACAAAATGAACAACTTGTTCAGGTTTCTCTCTCTGTCTCTCTCTGTCTCAAATACTTTCTGCACTTCCTGTTCAGCCTCTACTCACCGGGCGACTTGACTCCTATGTCGGTACAGATGAGGACGTAGGTCTGCAGCAGCGTCTGGGGGAGGGTCACCACCAAGGCTTCCAACAAGCGCAAGGCAGATGCATCCGCCTGCTGCATGATTTCACAGTAAATATCCTCATCAGGCAGACGCATACACTCCCACAACCTGAATGACAAGAGAAGAAGAAAACATAAAAGTCCTGTTTTCATAATAATAATAATAAGAATAATTAGGTGAACATATTTGTAAAACCAGTCCTCTGCTCTGTATGGTGCAGCAGTCTTCACCCTTTAGGAATGAGTCAAAACTGGCTCAGAAGTGAATTTCTGCAATCAGATTTGCAGTATCTCTTGCTTCAAAAGTTATTAACACAGAAAGTTGTTACAACAATTTGGAATCTCTGATGCACAACTATTTGATGAGTTCAATGTGCTGAACACAGACACACCTGTGATGAATAAAAAAATGTTAACTTTCTGTGTTGATAACATCTGAACCACAAGTGATATTGCACATCTGGTTGCAGATTTCTGAGATAATTCTGACCTTATATGATATGCTACATAACCCCTGTTTCCCAATGGAAAACACTTGATTTTGATCCAATATGGCAGCTTTCAAGATAATGGCAATGCCATGTTTTCCAATCTAAAAAATTGGCCCTCTCACCCATTACTTAGAGAACTCAGATGATAACTTTCTCCTTTCATTTCTGAAATCAAACTTTTGACTCACCCGTTACATAAAAAAACAGCCCACCTTTTGAAGATGCCTAAGTGCAAAATGTGTGTCCATCTGAGAGACTTCCGGGGGATTCGTCCGTCCGACAGGTACCACAGATAACTGAGCCACTGTGGACCCCAACCTGAGAGACACAGGAGACAAAAAAAGGTTCAAGTCACTCTGCGGATTGGCTCGTTTCCTTCCAGTTTATTGATCTGTGTGTTGTCTTCATCACCTGGCAGCAAGAAGAGTGCCGTGAAACCAGCAAGATAGGCATAGCAGTAGTTGTGACCCACCCACAGGTAGTACACGAAGCAGTAGATCACTGGTGGAACAGAAAACAAACAGGTTCACAGGATATACAGGGAACTGACCAAAATATTAATGCCTTTGTTGATGTTTTCCTGGAATCCTAATTAAATGTTTATGACTTGATAAGATTATAGAACAACACACCTCTTGTTTTTGGAGCTCTTTTCTCTGCACTTGATTTTATTGGGTCATTCTGACAAACTGTCCCAAAAGAAGCTTTACTGGAACTTTTATTCTCAAATAAAAATTTCAATCATTTGACTGTTTTTTTCTTTATAACTAAACAATATGTTTCTGATAAGAATAATGGAAAACAAATGCAATAATTAAAAGCTTCGGATCTTTGGAAGTTTGGTTATATTATATTATATTATATTATATTATATTATATTATATTATATTATCTTATATTATA
>JAUBOC010000043.1:12155130-12167024 GCA_032275365.1 Anablepsoides cearensis
CTGCTTTTATTTCTAATTATGTCAGTTTTGGTCCTCCATACTGCAGAACTTGGAAGATGTAGTTCAGTGACTGAATCGGGTGTGTTGGAGCAGGTTAAAAATGTATAACATGTAGGGCTGCGGGCGGCCCTCGAGGACAGACTTTGGACACCACTGGTTTAAATTCAAGGTGAAAATCATCTGGTACCGATTTCAGGCCGATAATTTGATGCATCTCTAGTAGTCAGGGTTGCATTTATTTATAGTAAAATTACTGGTTTTATGAAATGAATATTATGATTTTGCCTTCTACATAAAGTCAACCTCATTTTTGCGCAGGAACCCTGGGAGTCATTTGTGGTGTCTTCGAAATCAAATGGGTCTGGCTTTAAGAGCAAGGTAATTTAAAAAAAAAAGCAGGCTTGATAACAGCTGCGTAAACACAATTTGTTTTACAGCTTCATCTCCCCCCCCCCCCTCAGCTTTCAGACGAGCACATGTGCCTGGTGCGGCTGCGTCCTCGTGCAGACCTCTTCTCTGCAGGCCTAAATCCCTCCAATGCTTCAACCCTTCTGTTGATGGTTAAACAGTGCCTGGTGAAGAGGAAGGTCAAGCTCATTGACAAGATCAAGTAAGAAACTTACACAAAAAACTCTTATGGCTCCGGAGCACATATGTAAAGTACAACCATGCTAAATTAAATCATAGACTGTTTGATTTTATAGAGTTAATGTGATTTCATCCTTTCCTGTCGTCTTTGCTTATAGTTCCTCTTTGTGTGTTTTCTCTAGTCTCTGGTATCCTGATAGTGGGAGTAAGCTGTTATCAGAGTTAGGCCTGCCAGAGGACATCCTTACAGGCAACGTATACCCAAGGGAGTATCTTCGACTGTTCCAGCTGATGGACAAGAGTCAGGAGTTCAGACAAAGCTGGCTTTATGATGAAATCTTGGAGAACACACTAAGGGAGGGCTGGATCTGAATTACAAACAGGTCACAGACTTAATGAGATGAATCACATGATGTGTACAGATGTATGTAAAACATTTATATGATAAATGAATTAAAATGTTATGTAATAAAGTAAGCATAAATATGCATACATAAAGGTTTAACTAAAATAATTTATGAGCCTGTTATACATAGTTTTGTTACTAGAAATGGTTTAAATTAAGGGTCTTCAACATTTTTCAGTCTGGGACCCCCAAACTGATGGACAGACAAATCAAGGCCCCCTACTATACACACATCTACACAGTGTATGTGTAATGTCCGTGTATAAACATGTCACTGACATAACCACCACCAATGATTTGTATTACTGGATTGGACTTGGCTCACTGGTTGCTAGCTACAAAGACATGTGCACCCAGGAGCTACGTTGTGCACTGAAGAATGTCAGCGATGGATGCCAGTCGTCTATGAGACTTTGTCCTGAAGAGACACACTTATGAAGTTCTTATTTTTTTGCTCAATTTTAATAAACGATGGTTTTTCAAAAAAGCTGAGGAAATTCTGAATGTTCTGGTTTGCAGAAAGTGAGGTTAAATTAACTACTAACTGATGTTAAAAAAAACAACAAAGATACAGTTGTAATTCATTTATTTGTGTGTGTTTTTGGTCTATAATTTAAGGTTAGGTGAGGCCCTGTCACACTAGACAACTTATGCCAACTTATGAACAGTTTAAAGACATCTACATTGAATATGGAATTGAAAAAAATAAACAGGAATCTTCTTTTCGTGTATACATAGTGTAATTCAAACAAATTAATCAATTATATAACTTTTATTAGCAATTTATACAAAAAAGGTTCATAAGTTGTCTAGTGTGACAGTGCCTGTGTAGGTTAACTACAACTCGAACAGAAGTGTCAAAAGTATTCAAATTCATTGCTCAGAAGTATAATATAGATAGGGTATAATCAGACTCCTGTAAAAGTATTAACTCAAGTTTTTACTTAAGTAAAAGTACTGGTTTTAAAACTACTGAAAATATATGTAAATAGATTTATAAAAGTAATGTATATAATAAACCCATTAAGGATGAACCACAGGGGCCTAAAGTCATTTTACACATTTGTAACCATTTGTTTTCTGTGACTTTAAATTAAAGTATTTGTGTAAAACCTTTTTGCAGTTGAAATTTTTACCATGTGCACAAATCAAATTTTTGCAAGTTGCAAGTCAACATATTGAAACATTTTGAAACAAACGTACCTCCATACATGCATGTTGTTTGAACACACAGAACAGTGTTAGTGTAATACTGAATTGATGCAGCAGGGGGAGCTGTCGCCTCCAGATCTGTTTCAACCCGCGGAACAGGCCTTGTTGTGACAGCAACGACCCCTGGCTGCCTGAGGAAAAAAAAAAAATTCAGTCATTACAACAACATCAGAGGAAAGGTGTCTGATGCTGAACTCTATTCGTCAGCCTCTCTGTTCAGCCGTAAGTATCTTTTTAACTAAGACGTGAGGCAACATTTACACACGTCTATTTAAACTAACGCATACATAAATGTAAGCAGAATGCGCGGCGTTAAGGTGTCCAGATGTGTCTCCAGCTCCCGCAGGTTTGCGTTAGCTTGTGTTAGCTTATAGCAACGCACAGAAACGCACCTAAAGCTTTCGCTGAAGCGTTTTGTGGTCGGTAACGGGTTGACAGGAACGGCTGGATCTTAGCTACTCTCAGGGGTGTTTTAGCCAGTGAAACACAACAAGCCGTTTGCTTTTATGTTCATAAATCAAACGCAACAATTGCGATCAATTAATTTACAGAAAACGAAAGAAGGTTTTGTTTAATCAGCTTGTCTCCTGACAGCTTTAAGTCCTGTTTTACTGAATGTGTTTGTCATTATAGGGAAGTGACAGCTGTGTTTTCTGTGTGTTCACTATTAAACACTGGGTTTTTTTTATTAGTAATTATACATTAGTTACTGGAATCACTGAAAGGAAAGAAAAAAAAAAAGACTTGGCTGCTTGTTTTGAACATTGGCCTCAGTGCTCCACCTATCTGGGTGTAGTTGCTGCACATATTTTAGGTTTCTTGGATTTTAAACGAATCTAGCCTTCAGATATACTCTGACTTATTAGTTTTCTAATAAATGTGAGTCAATTTGTGTTAATTTTTGTTTCAGTATTGATCCTCTCACAAATGAGTTTATTTTTTCCACCTTTATGTTTGTCCATTTGCCTGGGTTAGTCCCCTCTTCTGCTTTTTATTATTCACGGTCTCCTGTGGAGATGGTCACAGACAGAAAAAAAGAGGAGAGGATGGACGGACGGACAACTCTGTGGGAGAGAGAAAGAAAAAGATATACTGCAGAACAAAATGCTCCCAAGCAAGTCAGAATAGCAGGATTGTTGTTTTTATGGCTGTGATCTTGAGGTTGCTGAGTAAATCTCGATGTCAGAGTTGTTTGCTATGGTCTGGGACTGTTTATCTCTCAAATTCATACCGTGAAGCAGGATCTTGAAGCAATTATTACACTGTAAAAACACTTACATCCTTTATAAAGTTCTGTTTGCAGCTCAGTTTTTAATTATAGGTTGTTGCTTCTTGTTGGTATTATGTGCTGAAAGGTTTCAGCGTTTTTTATAAAGTTATCAACCACGTCATTATTAGCAATTTCACATGAATACATAATATTTTACCTGATGCATTTGTTTCTTTCTTTCCAAATGTGAGGACTGTGTCTTAACAGCACAACTTTAAAAACAAAATCAATTAAGTAATAGTTAATCTGGAAACTAGTTCCTCAGAGATAAGCCTAATTAACCTGGATTTTTATCCTTAATTTTATCTTCTCCTAGGGTCATACATTATTTCGTTCTAGTGCAGATTTATCTTAAAGTGTTTGTTTTGAAGTATATCTTGAAAGTGAATAGTTTTTTCCATAATCATTTCCTTCTTTTACTTGACTTACCTTGTTGGCTTTTACTGAATTTGTCCAAAGTTTACTGAAATCACAACATCTCAAGAATAAATGGATACAATTTGGATCGTCAGAGTTGACAGAACCTTATGACCTTGAACACAATTCAATGAGGAGTTATAAAGATGCAACATGCTGGAAAACCAGTTCCCATGGTTAAAAGACGTTTCAGGTCTAAACTAATTAGGGCCTTTATTAAATAGTGTGATTGGACCAAGTCTCTGAGGTGCAGCTGTTGTAGACACAAGAAGTGGTTATTCTCGTTGCGTCAGTTTTGACTGTTGCTGAGTCAGCTGTAAACACGGGTAAGGCTGGAAAAAGTGAAAAGCCTGCAATTGCAAAACACTGATTTCCACTTTAAACAATTTACCTGTTTGTTCACTGCCTTCAGGATTTAGTCCAGAGCAGCATGTGTCGAATCTCATCTTGAATCAAATTTCACTCTATTGTAAATCTGCAGCATGAACGTTTTTTGATGACTCTAACAGATATTTTGTTGTGTTTTATAATATTTAGTTTGCTGTTTTATGCAGAAGAGGTTTCAGTTGTGTGATTTACTTTATCCTTGTTTTATTAATTTAATCTCTTCACGATTTATGGCTTAGTTGGTAGAGCTGTTGCCTCTCAGCAAGAAGGTTGCTGGATCGAATCCCCACCGGAGACCTTTTAGGGTAGAGTTAGCAGCATGTTCTTTCCGTGCATGCATGGGTTTTCTCTAAGCACTCTGGTTTCCTCCCTCAGACCAAATCAAAACTGTTAGGCTAACTGGTGTCTTTAAATTGTCCCCATATAAATTATGTTGCAGAACCTTGTAAAACTTGTCGTTTTAGCAATAAAATAATATTGTGTCTAATGAGTTCATTGCTTTTTTATTGCAGTTTTTTATTCATAATGTCATTTTTGTCTTTTAACAGTTAATGAATATGTTTCAGAATGTGCAAAATTTGTAACGCACATGTTCTAAAGGCCCTTCTGTCTGAAACATTTTGGGTTGTTTAAAATCTTGGGAATGGTGCAAAACTTGTTTTCGTTGTGATTCAGCCTTGCAAGCTTTTCTTATCTTTTCTGTTGTTCTGCTTTTATTGAAATGCGGTCACCTCTGCAGGCTTGAAGAGGGGCTTCCTTAGCTGGCAGCACAGGGCCTTAAAGCTGTGGAAATCAATGGATCATGGTGGTAAGTGTGTAATTTTACTTGCAAAATATGAGAGGAAAAATTTCAAAACTGTAACTGAAAAGTAATTAGATTTGATTTACAGTGAAAATAACAGCTGGGATTGAGGAAGGCTGCTTTGGCACCTTTTTTTATCTGTGCTGTGGTTGCTGTTGGCTCAAGTTGCAACTGACAGTCTATAAATAATGTATAAAGTCTGAGTCAGCTGACAGACACTCATACTAATCAGGTGTTCATTGTATTTAGTAGATTATTTCCTTTCTTTCTCAGGTCAGTTTGAGAGGGACAGCAGAACAATGTCACAGGTTTCGCAGGACGGGTTTGACCTCTGTGATAACGTAGCCGTCTCTGAAGCTCTCACTGCCCAAACACAAAACCTCAACGAGACTCAAAGTCTCCCTCGTTCACAAAGCGACGAGGAAGAAGTGCTTGGCCTCAGTCACAAAGCTTCTCTAAACGACAACGTGAGAGACGAGCAGGAGGAGGTCGAGAGAAAGGAGGAATACACAGGAAGGAGGAGGGACGAGGATGAGGAAGAAGACACTGATGAAGTGATGAAGGAAGAGGAGGAAGAATCTGAGGCGTCGAGTTCTTTAATTTGCTGCCAGTCTCCAGATATTCCCATGACTGATTCCTCATATTCAGAAACAGGTAGGAGACCAAAAATGTTTATACATTTATATTATTTCACAAAGTATTTTCTTTTCTTATTCACCTTTTTCTATTAATTATACTTTCTTTGACCAGATGGAGGCAGCAGAATAACTTGAATAATTCATCAAACTAGATGTTTTTGTTGATTTTTTTAGGCAGATAGCTATTTGTTTATCCAGAGGAGACAAAACTATCATTGTTTTTTTTATTTGGAAACATATTTCTCCTTCAAGTTGTCAAAGTAGCATCCTCATCTTCCAACAGCTAGTCACTCTGTCCTGATACTGTTTGTCCCTGTGAACCTCACAGTTGCTTCATCAGCCATAAAAATATCAACTCAAAGAGGCCTGGTATCAGGATTTGTTCTGGGTGTTCAAATCACAATTTAGCATTTCAAGTCATGTCTTCACACTTATCTGTGAGAACGTGTTTCCACATTCATCCCTCGAGATCTGATTTTAATTACATGCTCCGTATTTAAATAATTACATATCAACAAACATGACGTCAGCTGATCTGTTGATGTTAATATGCTCAACAACCTCATGTAACATTAGCATTTAGTCAGTCATGTTTATTACAGAATTAGATATAAGCTCAGACTGTGGTGAAATTAAGGGAAGTAAAAGAGCAAATGAAGACACAAATATTATTACAGGTTTTGTAGAAGTGATGCAGTTTTCAGGACAGTGTCACTAATGACTCACCTCCCCTCTACGCTGTTTGCACAATGCAGGGGTCGCTATTTGAACAAAATATTTGGGACTTAGCATCACATAGCAGCGTTTTGACCACAGCTCTGAAAACCTTTTCCCAATAAACATTTTGTAGAAACCATTGTTTTACAATAAACATGAAGCCACATGAGGAAAATTAAACAGAATACAATATATTAAAAGCATAAATAGCAACTAGAGCCATATTAACAGTAAGCTTCAAAATACAGTTATAAAGAATAGTACTGATATTGGAGCTAAACCCAAATAATTAATGTATTTTTTGTATTTATGTGGAGCATTTTTATTAATACATTAAATTTTGGGAAGAAATGAAAAAAAGATGTGTGAATGCATGTTCCTGCACATTTTAAGTTTTAGGTATTTATGCTTGATGTAATCTAAAACGTAGCACCATGCTAACAGGGTGGTGCGTTTTCATGCAAACATAAGTCATCCAAAGGCTGAACCGTCTTATTTAAGCCGTTTTATTCAGGTTACCTGGACTGCGAAGGATGTAGTTTATTTTACTGATTATCACTCAGGCCATTTAAAACGATATGCCAAAAACTCATATCACAAAAATAAAAAAATTCAGTACCAACTGGTATCCCATGTTGTAGTCAGCACAACTTTGTTGATAAAGGTACACGCTAAAAAGCTTACCTGCTTTAATACTGACTGTTCAGTGGCAAGCCAACCCAGTCATTATATGTGCTTATTATAATAATTAGTGTGTACATTTTATTTTAGTTTTATATTTTAAATTGTCTTTATGTTGAACACATGTTCAGAGCTGGAATCTACTGGGATAGACTATAAAAATGCCATTTTTTTTAGAAAAAATATAGCATTTTCCAGTTTGGAGGTTATCGCAAATTTATCATCATTGCGATAACAGTCACATATCGCAAAAAACTACAAACTGCAATAAATGGTTGACTCTAAGTATTTGTGTTTTGTCAGCATTAGGCTGATAAACAAAATATACCAGAGATATTATATCAAATCACAATTATTTCATCATGTCGTAATGGAAATGATGTATTAGGTGTTTTTTTTGCTCTGAATCCAGACCAGAAAGACATCAACACATGCATATTTATTTTTTCATTTATCGCAAGTCATATCGTCATCACAATATTAAGCTCTATTATTGACATCACAGGTTTTCCTGATGTCGTGCAGCCCTAAGGCTGATAGTTAGACACGAAAAACAAAGTGTCCAACATACGACTTTAGGACAGCCAGTGTGAAAAACAAGCCAACATCAGCTTAGAGCTCACAATTTCACTTCTACATTTGAGGAGCTGAACTTCCCGGTTCACACTCTCACACACCCACACACACCTGCTGCCACTCTTCATTACACATATTAATGTCTGGAGTCAATCAGCACCTGCCACGACATTACAGAAAATGTTTGTGCACATACACTGAAGTAATGAAGAACTCATAATTAACATTGTTTTTTAAGATATGTATGGTATGTTAGACAGGTTTTTAATAAACGTGAGTGCTAAATGTATTGTTTTACAGTATGTTTCCACAAAAACTCATTACTGGGTTTTCAATCTTCATTAATTAAATATTTAGTAAAACACTTGGTTTGAGTTTAGAGTGAGGTGATGTTTAGGTAAGTTCAGCTTCAAGTTACTATTTTAAATATATAATAATAATAATAATAATAATAATAATAATAATAATAATAATAATAATAATAATAAGTCTTCTAGAAATGTTTGTTTTCAAGAAGTACCGGAGCCATGTGTTTTAGTTTCTGTACATTTTCTGCTTTTTTTTTTGGTAAAATTTCATCTTTATATTTCATGTTTCTTTCCTTTGACTTCTATCCATCTTCCCCCCCTGTAGGCAGTTTGTTGGAGACTCCGTATCCTTTCAGCCCCGGGACCAGTCCAGAGCCCAGTTCCCCTGTCGTTCCAGTCGTCGGTTCGGACACTTTACATCTCACCAGTTTGTTGGAACTAAGCCAGAGTGATGCTGAATTAACTGGGTCGATGATCTGCACACGTGGGGCTACTTTTAGCTCAGGAACAGCAGATTTTCCTCCACGGACGATGACCCCTGATGGACCATCTGGGTCTGCTTGTGTCACAGAAGCTTCTGACAGGACGGTTAAAGACTCCTCTGCAGAACAAGTTACCTCATCCACGGAGCCCGTTAGTCCCTGTGGGTCCGCCAGCTCCGACACAGGACCAATCAGCTCAGCTGCATTTATGTTAAATGAACTGACAAGAACTGATGCTTCCACTGCTGCAACCGCAACAACAAAAAAACCCTTCACCTTCACCACAGGGCCTCAAACAACGGATCCAGAATCCACTTCCATCGCGTCGCATCTGTCCTCGAATCAAGAACAAAATACCTCCGCTCCAGTGACCGCTTGCTCAAGAGGTTCTGTTTTAAGTCCCGCTCTGCTGAAGTCTCTGGAACAGCTGGCACAGAGAGACGACGATACCCACCTTCCACAGTACTTTCATCAGGTAAGCTGTCCATGCTCGCTACCATTTCTATCAGCTGCTCATTTCTTCAGGCGGTTCTTACCTTTTTATTGGCGTCTTGTCAGTTTGCTCGCTGCCTCTCTGTCACACCTGTCTCTTTAAATCTTTTGTTTTCTTTTTAAGCGCAGTTATTCATGCACCCGACCTGAATGGCACTTTGTACCCTCAGGCAGAGGTGTTTTCTGCCTTTAGCTGCAAACAGGAATACAGGCACGCACAGACGCCGCAGACACATGGGATTAAATAAAGACTCTCTGTCCTTCTGCACGCTTTCACTTTCACACACACCTGCGTGACTGAACTCGTGTGTTTTCAGGTGTTTAACGTCAGTTTGACTTGTGTTATCAATCAGCCCATCAGGCACACCTGACCTTTTTTAATACTGCAGGTAATGGATTCACAGCTGAGGTGTTCTGGGGTTGTCGCACCAGTCAAAGAGAAAATGTTTTCAACTATTCGGTGCATGAAAGAAGAAGATTGTTGCTTTATGTTTACACTTTAACATTTATCTGACCATTAAATGAGACAAAATAGAAAGTAGAGGATATTTTACTCTCTTCAAACAGTGGTACAATTTAGAAAATTAAAAACAATAAAAAGCAATAAAATACAAGGCAATTTGGGAGAAAATATTTACTTATTTTAACCCTCTTTTTTTCATTAAACATGAATAAATGTTCTGTTGTAAACTGTAAATTCTCACTGGTAGTTGATGTTACTAAAAGCAGGATTAAATATTAAAATGAACAAAAAGTTATTGTCATAAAAGTGATTGTACAATACAAAAAAAACAACAAAAAAAAAACGCTTTTCAAATCAGTACAAATAGAAACTAGTGTAGCATATTAACAAAGTGATCTTTAACCATCAGAGCTAAATGCTTAACGCCATCTCTTAATTTTAACCTAACCATAACCTAAGTTATAAAATAAATCTTAACTAATAAAAAATCAGCTTCTACCCATGGAGGACCCCCTATTTCTTCTGAAAGTAAATGTTGAAGTAAACAGGACCTGCAAATTCCTGTTTTGTCAATTTTTTTAAATTGAAATAAAACATCTAAACTGAACTGCAGTGTGTCTCATAGGCAAGAGACTTTACTCTTAATGATGACTGGTTTGACTAAAGTGATGTTTCTCATCATGGTTTGACTGTGGAAAACAATCTGAAAGTCTTGTTTGAATCAAACCGTCGGTAAACATCTGAGCCTAGAAAGCTCATGTAGTTGTTGGATATGTAAGAACCCTGTGTGCTTTCCTTTGCTCCTCCTTGTTGTCCTCCTCCCCCTTGTCCTCCTCCTCACACACACACACTTGTCTTGTTCTGAGATCAGCTAAGCGACATGAACACCACACTTGCTGAAGGTAGAGTTTCTATTATGGTCTCTCATTTTTGTGTGTATAGGTATAATATTTCACTCTCAATTTAATTTTCACTGCATTTTTAAAGTGACTCACCTGTGATTGCACCTGCTGTGTCGTGTGCTTTTTTCTCCTTTTAGTTAATAATTACAGGAGTTACTGTAGCTGTTACTCTGCTTTAGCTCTGGATTGTGGAGTTTCTAATTTTCCACAACGGTGTTAAAACATTTTCTGTAAGATTTCTGTCTGTGAGTGCTGATGATCAAAGTTGTATTGTCTCTTTCCCTGCAGATTGCTGAGGCCTGTGTCCTTCAGAAAGACTGTATCCTTGCCTCTGTGTGTGTGTGTGTGGAGGGGGGGGGGACTAATTTTATTGGAATTTTTCAAATCATGTCGGTCCTATATGCTGTTCCATTGAACATTAACTTTTATGTGATTAGCAAAGCAGCAAGATTCCATACAGAATGCTTATTCTTGACTGCTCATTTCTGTAAACACATATAAAAAGAGTAGAAGACAATAATGGAGGTTTATGAAAAGAGAGGTGAAAGGCAAAAGAGCAAATACAGAACAGATTTGGAGGTTTAACCAGTGCAAAGACAATAGTGTTGAAGACATGAATGCATACAAGAAACAGGGAACGCTCGTCTTGCTGCCGTGCATCCGTACAGCGTTAGTGAGAGAAAGCATTGAGCCATGTCAAAGAAGGATTGTGTTTTGGCTGCCCTTATCCATAAACATGAGTCTGCATCCTGGAGAAACCCCTTCTGTTTTATCACTTTCATTCCTATTCATCCTCCTCCAGAACTAAAACAGAAAAAAAACTTTTTATAACATTAAAGTGGTCCTGAGCAGCAGGCTTTCTTCCTTTTTCCATCCAATCCTGATCAAAGGTTTTACTTCTTATTGTTTGTCAAATAAATTAACATGAACTAATGAATAATTCCATTTTGTATGAAAGGCTAAACTTTAAGGACAGAGAGGTGTTGTGTTTACCAACAATAAACAACTTGTTGTCCATAAGTACAAACTTCTTAAAGATACAGATGCTGTAGACTTCATAGCTCGCCAATTTTTTATCTTTAACTTTTCTAATTTTCTTTATTTTGTTAACACACTCTGCACTGTTCTAGGATATGCCAAGTTTTTAGTTAAAAGTATTTTAAAAATTACATTGTCTAATTAACTTGTACCTGTTTAAATGTTATGCTAACCTTTTTTATAAATTCAGTTAAATGAAAATAATAGTTACGCATGTGGCTTTTTATCAAGCTGTCTGTGGACATTTCCAGCTTCTAAATTAGATATATATAAGTTTTATGATTTGGGAACTATAACAAGCCTAACATCAATATTTTTAATAAAAAAAATCATTATTCTAGAAATAATCAGTTAAAGGGCAGGGCTGAAAGTTAGTTAAAAATAAAATAATTAGGAGTTGCTGAGGACTTTTTCTGTTTTATTTACATTCTATATATTTTTTTTTTTTTATTATCCTTTATTTATACAGGAAAATCTCTTGAGACTCATTGTCTCATTTACAAGAGAGACCTGTT
>JAUBOC010000043.1:12231678-12243414 GCA_032275365.1 Anablepsoides cearensis
TGTGTGTGTGTGTGTGTGTGTGTGTTTCTCTATGTGAGACTAGAGTGTGTCTACGATTTAAAAAAAAAAAAAAAAGGTTTCCCACACACGTTCACGGACACTTCCCACGTTAATCTCAAAAATCAGCCTTTTGTAAACTGATGACAGCATTTCCTGTCCAGGGGAAATCCAAGTGTGTGTGTGAGAGTGGCTGTCTCCTACTATGTAGGGACCGTTTTTTGGTGTAGTTATGGGGACTTAAGCCTAGTCCCCATGGGGGCAAATGCCTTTGGTGGGTCAGGGGTTATTAGGACTTGAGTTTAAGTTATATTTAGGCTCAGGTGTGTACCTGAGGTTAGGTTTAGGTTTAGGGTAAGGGGTCAGGGTAAGGCTGTATTAATGGAAGTCAATGCAATGTCCCTATATGTTATTGAACCTTATAAAATCCCAAGAAGCTCCATAATCTTGATAATGTTCCTGTTTTCATCTTTAGTCTGGTTTGCTCTGAACCAGATGAGATAATTAACCAAAGGACTTTGTGAAGGTGAAGAAAATCTGTCTCATGTGACTAACTGAACTTAATTACACATTACTGAGCTTTTTCCTTTATTAAAATAAAAGCTGTCTGCTTTCGTAGAGAGCTTTTTATATCACTTAATGGCCTCGATTTGTTGCTCAAGACAAACCATGAAAATTAAAACAAAGAATAAAACGTAACGTTTTAATTTCCAGAGGAGGTCTGATGTTTTTGTTGAACTATTAGATGGACACAACAGCTTATTTCATTCAGTATTCTTTTAGCTGTCATCTTATTTATTATTCATTGCTTTATAAATGAATAATAGTGAAAGTTTCCCAGGAGCCTCAGCTTCATTTTGTGATTATAGCACTTGCTGGAGGTTGGCCTGAGTGATGTAGCAGACAGAAATCATGGTGGAGGACGACAGCATGTTATTTGTTAAAATGGCTTAGAGGAGATTTCTTGTGCCTTTTTTTATAAAATTAAATTTATTTCTAGAAATTCTACAAAGTCCCCAACTTTAATCATTTTTATATCTCATTTTCTCCACCACTTGTACAAAATCTAATAGTTTGCTGTTTTTCTTACTCTGTATTTTTCATAGTTTCTTACCTGTGTTGATGTCATCTTCCCTTCTGTTTTTGCACCTCTTTTGTCATTGGTGGGCATGGTTCTGCTAAAATGGTTTATGTCCTTTTTTAACCACTATTTCTAAGTAATTTCTGTTAAATGTGATTATTTAATCAGAACTGATATGAACTCACAACGTTTGTCCATCAGGAAAGAATCACATTTTAAACTTTTTCAATACATTCCTTTATTTACAACCCTCCCTTGTTTTCCATCAACACAACATGTCAGACCACATTGCACAAACTCTGCAGAGGACTTTACAATGTTAAAAATATGAAGGAAACTCAAACATGATTTAAATTATTGCATGGCATATTCATTCATTTGTACCGTTTTATTTGTTTATGTTTTGCTTTCTTCTAATTATGGGTATTTGCCACAATTTATAACTTCTTGGAGTCTTTTGTCTTGATTGTTTTACAAGCTGTAAAACTCCAAACAGCCGATGCCGTCTCTTATTAATAGTTATGGCATCTGTTTTGGGTAAATGTGGTCTGACATTAAAACTTAAAGATGCTATGTGTCAGATTTTCAGATAGCACATTATAATTATTGAATGCTTTTTCCAAAACATGTAACAGCACGTACTGTATATAAATTTAAAGCTAAGGGTTTTCATTATTGAATTTGACAGAGCTGGTATTTGGTCACGGATTTGCTTTAAAAAAAAACACCACATGAACTCTTATATTAGCTTTGAGTAAAGACACCAAACTGTCAGATGGCTTGTAGTTATTGCTGGAATTATAAAGTGCTACCTCAGTGAATTTGGCAGTGATACATCAGAGATGAAACCTCCCACATAGCATCTTAACACTGGAAACATGAACAGACTTTAAGCTCGGTCTGAAGTCTGAGTTTCCAAAATCATCAGCTGCTAATTACACAAGGCTGTTGTTCTTATGGATACAAACATTTCATTTAGAGTTTCTGCTGTTTCTTACATTTGTCTGGTTTTCTCATCCAGTCAGGATCACATCTATTTATATTTAAACAACGTCTGCTGTGTAGACTTCCAGCTTTAGTTCAGCTCTTCAACAAAAAGATGCTCATTGTTTAATAGTCTTGTACTGACTGCATGTTTGTGTTCTACATTCTGTTACACAGCATGAAAAGTGCTTTTTGGGTTTGTAATTTAGACATAAGGTGTCTGTGTTTACATTCATAAACTTCATTACTTGTAGATTTTGACGATACACTTTGATCCAGCAGTGCTTCGTTATTTTAGTTGTCTTTGGGAAACTGGCATCTTGTCATGAAACTGATCAGTGAACTGACTAGATCGAAACTTGGCACAAAAAGTAGGTAAATTTGTGTTTGGGAAGTTGTTTCTTTGTTGTAACAATACGTCTTGGCAATACAATTTATACAGATGGAAAGCCTGTTAATTAGTTGTTTAAATGGTGCCACATTAGTAAGGAACATGCATTTGTGGGATGAGCAGTAGAGCTGAGTATGTGGGTTGTTAACTTGAAAAATGTGCCAAATCTTCTCTGTCAAACAGTCTGTTTTGCTGTTGCTATTGACACTTGTGCTGCCAATCCACATGTTACTGAGGTTCCTGTTTGAATAATAAATAAATAGTTAAATTGCCAATATGAATCAACCAGTCCACCAATCACCAAATGAGTCACTGTCAAGCTGTTCATCAACTTTTTCAAGTTTGCAACCCACATACTCGGCTCTACCTCTCATCCCACAAATGCATGTTCCTTACAAATGTGGTACCATTTGAAAGGGCAACTACTACAGGCTTTATTATTTATAGATTTATTACCATGAAGCATTGTTACACCAAATAAATTATCTACCAAATACAATTTTCCTTTCTTGTGCTAAGTTTCTTTAAACAGGTGAAAATCCAAACACTGTGTAAAGGGAATTAATGTCATTTCAAAGCAGTTTTTGGTAAATTGGCTGAATTAAAGCTGAAAGTTTACAATTTCAACAGATCCTGATTTATTCATTTTCTCTCCACTGTGGTGGTAAACAGCAGCAGAGCTATAAAAACTGTTCTGGGACGAATCAGAGGGTGAACGTTTCAGGAGAGAAACCCTTAAAAGGATCAAGAGGAGCTAATTAAATCAACAAAAAAAATAAAATGAGCGTGTGTGTGTGAAAACAGTATTCTATATTTAAATATGACATGGGTTCAGCAAAGTATGTACAGTTATTGTTCTTAAATGCATAGTAACTTTTTTAAGGTAAAGATAAATAAGAAACTTAATGTGCAACAATAAATAAAGTTTCATTCATGACCTGCATGTTGATCTGTAGATCACAGCAGGTTGTCAACAGGCTGCTCTGCCTGCTGCTGGTAAAAAGAATTATGAATCCAGTAATTTTCCACCAGTTTGTTTCAGCAGTAAAATGATGTTTAAACTGTCATGCATGGACAGAAATAACAAGTCAATTTTCTTTTTCCATTAGTCCAGTTAAATTAATTTACAACACTTTCCACAAATCATCCTGTTGTTGTATAATTTACCCTAAACTCAGTTATTCCTTGTTAGAGCTCAAAGAGGATCAATAAGATCTGAGCTCTCTGTTTACAGGGCAAAGCTGGTTATTTTGCCAACGGCAGTGATGATGACTTTGATGAAGAAGAAGCATATGAAGGGTACTCATTTGTAATTTTGAGGGAAACAGGCTCTGTTATATATTTATATTTGTACAAACATTTAGATCATAAACATCAAGCACCATAGATAGAAATATTAACAAATTGAAATGTTGCTATTCATCCAAAATAAATGGAACCAGGCAGAGATCTACGCCTACATAACCAGGAGTTTTTGCTTATTTCTAATAGATTTTCTTCCATTTTAATATGAAATTATTAATATATTATATCTTTACAATCCTGGAATGCAATCTTAGAACTATTTCAGCCGACGTCTGAAATAAAAATGAATTTTGATTTCAATAATTAGCTCTCGTGACACAGGATTTAAATTAAATTACATGTTAATATATATCTGTGCATACTTTGAATTAGTTTCCTGCTCAAAATTGAATTTGAAAGGTTTCTTTACATTTATTTGAATGGTTTTATTGTCCTGCATAGTCTCTTTATGGTCCCATTAGACTTGATTAAAAAAAGAAAAGGATTAAAAAAGACACATTTTGACAAATCATTCAGTTTGTTTTTTGTTTTTTTGAACGGAGCAGAACAAACACAGGTAAAGTCTGTCAGTGGATGGACGCTCCGAACAGATAAGCATCTTTTTTTTTTAACTCTTTGTGACATTTCTTTGCTTTGTGAACATGAGAAAGTTGGCTCTCATTTTGTCAAACACTAAACCACGAGAAAACATCACATTTTGGAAATGACGATAATGTAAAATATTCCAAGGACGCTGACGTTGTGGAGTTTTACTATGCTAGCACCATACATACCGCATGTACATAAAAAAACAGAGCGAAAGAGGATTGGTCTTGGTTTTAGTTATAAATGTTCACAAGGCACTTATCTAAATCATCTCCACCTGTTTTTCTTCTCGGTGAGTTAGTACAATAACTGCGTCATTCTGAGGCGAGCACGCTGCTTTTTATGGTCAAAACTCTTAAAAGTGCTCTTTCAAAATGTTACGTTTGTTCTTCCCCCATGTTTTGAAAATGTCCATTTTTGTCTTCTTTCTTCTTCCCTTCCTTAAAGTTCAACTCAGTCTTTGAGGCATCTTTATTCTTTCACTGGTACCTTTTTTTAATGTTCTCACAACCATCTTTCTGCCTTTTTGAGCCATATTTCATTTGAACATGATCCTTTTTTAATGTTTTTATCTGTTTTGCATCTTTCTGTTTCACATCTGGAGGATTGTGATTGAGGGTCACTTTCTCCATGGGTCCTTTGTCTTCCTTATTTCCAATCACCCGACGTGCTGGGCAGCAATAGTTAAAAAAAAGATGTTTATTTTTACAATATGTTGCAAACAGTGTAAATATTTGCATCTTATTGACTCCAGCTGTGACTCCAGCTTCCTCCTCACCATCACTTCATCCGTCTACCGATGTCTCGAGGAAACATCAAAGCAGGTAATCATCATCAGATGGGCTTTGCAGAAGTTGACTCTGGTCTCCAGTTTGTCTGTCACGCTCTCCAGAGCTTCTAAATACTCCACAGAGTCCACATCGTAGGGCTGCTGCAGCTCAACTGAATGCAGACGGAAAAGAAGAGCAAATATGTTCAAACTGTAGTTTATGTCAACATTAAGCAAATAGTGTTTTATGATTCAAAATTTACACCAACATGCACGATTAATTACTACATTTGTTTTCAAGAACCCACTGGCTCAAACTCGTTCTTTAACCATCCGCTGACTTTTCTTTTATCTTCCTCTCTCACACCTCCACTCGCTCGCTGACGTGCTTCACTTACACTCAGTGGTCCATTTGTGCGGCTCCAGCATCAGGTGCTGTTTGGTTTGCTCCAGCTCTTTCTTCAGACACTGGTACTTGGCTCTGACTTCACTGATTCGCTGCTGGCGGTGCTCCAGCAGCCGGAGCTTGGCGCTGATGTACACCACCTCCTGACGGATGCACAGAAAGGGATTTTATTTACCTTTTTTATATTTGCAGAGGAATGAGTTTGAGCATGTGACTGTCTTTCAGCAGCAGCCTGTTTAACATTCACCCCCTCATTGATTCTCAGTGGGACCACAGGCAGGATTTTTTGGGACGCGGGGCTGCTTCAGCGGAGCAGCTGGAGGTTAAGTGGCTTCCTTAAAGCCACTGCAGGAAAAATCTATACTTCCTGCTTTCTTCTCTTTCCTTCATTCCAAAGCTCACAAAGCTTTAAACACACAAGTTTAATGATGGAAACCCAAAGAAAACTCCACCACACGTTCATTTGTAATAATTATCTGAATGTACTTTCTAGTACAAAATCCTGAGAGCTTATAATTATCTTTAAACTAAAGCCAGAAGGTAAAAAGGAAGATTTATTCTAATAAAATCTGTGAAAATCATTCATATTGTATTTATTTGTTTCCTTGTTGAATCGTCACATCATTCATGTCTCTCCTCTGATTTTCTATTAGCAGAACATATATTTCTTTTCACAGTATCCCTCAGCTATTATTCATCGGATCAATTTCATAGGCCTCCTGCTCCTCTTACCTTGCCTCCTCCCTTGTCCCTCCTCTTCTGTAGTCGCTCGACATCGTCGATCTCGTACACTTTGATCTCAAATGTTTCTGTTGCTGTGGCCGCCCCGCGGTGGTTCGAGGACGCGGGGGGTCCCAGTGGGCCATCGACCCAGCATGCTCCCGGACTCGAGGAGGACGAGGAAGAGGACGTGATGGCCTGTTTAGAAGAGCGCTGAGAAGGTGAAGAGGAGGAGGAGGAGTCCAAGGTCAAAGCTGGGATGAGACGTCGACGCTGGAGACCTGAAAAAAGAGTTTTTCCACACAAATGTTTTCAATTTCACAAAAATAATTTGGTGCAATGAAGTTTTATTTGTCGAGTTTGACTCCCTGAGTAATACCTCAAATAAATTTAGACAAAGATGTATCTGTTCCAGTTGTGTAAACAGTCATTTAAACATTAGCTATGACTGCAACTCTGCAGTGATTCTATCAAGCTTTGACCAAAACTAACATGAGATTGAACTTATTTGCTTTTTTATATACAAGAAGCAAAACATCTTGATTTTACATCAATGGTTCCCATTGATGGGGGGGGATGACCTAGTCTTCTCAGAGGTTGTGAAAATATCAATTTATTGTTTGTAAAAATCACCAAAACAAGTAAATTTAAAGAAATTAAACTCTGTATAATTCAGTTTTTCTCCCAAATAAAAGTTTATAACTATCCCCTTTATTTATTTATTTTTTGACAGATAAAGATTGAATGAGTCTTTGGGAGAAGTTGGGAGTAGTGAGGGATTGTGGGGAGGGGGCCTCATCTAGGCTTGGAAATAATAAAAGGAGACTTTGAGGGAAATAAATTGGGAACCACTGGATTAGATCATGCAAGTTGCCTGATAGCCACTTCAATAATCCAAATTCCAGCCTTATTGTATAATCTTTGTCTTACTATATATATATATATATATATATATATATGTAAATATTTTTTTTTATCCTAAAGTGTAAATATAATAATAAAAGTTAGGAGGCATTATAATATTAAATATTATAAACCATAACATTTTTAGTTTTGTTACGTCAACACCACCGGCCGGAGAGGCCCCCCCCCTTTCAACAAACTCAAAGTTTTGTGGTTCCAGACATATCTCATTAGTAAACCAATGGGCAGAAGTTGATCTTTTTAATTGGTTGGTTGCAGATCCCTGAACTCGTGCTTCATAAAGCACTTATATACGCACACAACCCTCATAACCTGCTGCTGATTGTATCCATTTTGTCATTTTATATGTCAGTCAGTCAAGGCAGCTTAATAATAAATAAATAAAAACAAACATACAATATGTTCAGAACAATTTACCACTCTAAACCGCTGACAGAGATAATGATTGTAGTTAGTTTTGGGCTAAAATGGGTGTCGTTTGATATCAAATACAATAAAAACTATTTAGGAATTTAAAACTAGAACATATTGTCTGAAGGGAAAAGGGAAAAACTCAACAAGGAGATAAATAATTCAATAAAATATATCATTTTGAAAATCAAACAATTGTGCTATCCAGAAGCTGGGAGAAAGAACTACGCTGTGTGATAGATGTTAAAATGAGATTTTGAAAAAAAAAGAAGCTTGCAGCAGATCAGTCTGTAATCTGCACTGTAGGTTAAACACTGGATGAACACACACACACACACACTGATAAGGCAGGCTCCCACACACACACACACACACACGCTTCATACAAACTGGCAGCTGTGTCGACAAGAATGAGCCTTATCAAAGGAACGGACAGATAAAAGTGTGAGAATAAATGGAAAGTGGTGATTTTAATAAGGCAGAGGCTGTCTTTGGGGCTCGGTGCGCCACAAAAAGGTCAAGCAGAGACATTTGTATTTCATCAGGACACAGAACAGGACTGGACAGAGAAAGACCAAGAGTCTGCAGGGAGGAGATAGAGTCTGAGAAACATGAAAAAAAGAAAATCACAGAATCCAATCAAGTGAATCACATCAAATGGAAACGAGGCACGAAGAGGGACTCAGCTGGAGATGTAATTAACAACATGGTAGGATATTGCTTTTTAACTGTTTTAAGGATCTTAAATCAGAGCTAACTCCATCACCACCCTTTGTGTGGTACTGTGACAGCTTGAAAGAGTCTCCTGGATTCAGAGAATCTGCTGTAGATGAAGCAAACCGAGAAAATGCAGATTTTATGCTAAATGAAGGAAAGGTTCCAGCTTATTTATTTAGACTGACAATCTAATTCCTGCGGAAATCAATAATCAGACACACAGAAAGCAGAGCTGCTTTTCCCATCTGATTATATGCACATATCCATATCCGTGCTTAACTAGTAGAAAGTCATTTGGCAGGTACATTAGCAGGCTCTTTGTGTTGGATCTGCTGAATATATATTCATTACAGTGTACAACGGCACATTCACTTTCACCATTTCACAGATGGATGGTTAAGGTCACCTTTCTGGCACATCTTGCAGCCACAGCTTTCTTCACTTAGTGCCTGTCGGTTCACGTTTTTCTCATCAGGCTTTAAACCGATGAATCTTTCTCACTGAGGCTCATCTTTGTTCAGTCATCCTTTACCTCTTTTCAGGTGAGCCGGTTTGCCAAAACTGACTGAGAAATAATAGAAACGGGAAATAAAATAATTTTAAATGACCATTTTTTAGGGGGTGGGGGGTAGTTTGCTGATTTCTTTTTAAATGTATTTTTTTCTTAAATGAGCTTGTATGCAGTACTTATGAGTAAACAATATCCTCCCTGCAGTAACAGTAAATGGCTTGAACTTATATAATGCCTTATTAAGTCCCCTTGGACCCCAAAGCACTTAAAACTTCAGGCATTCACTCATTCACACACAGTACACTGTGGTCTGAGTCAGCTTAGGTTACAGCTTCAGGGAGAAATATAAGCTAGATGCTAAAAGCTACATCTCTTTCAACAACTCTTAGTGGCTGAAATGATTGCTCTACAGCAGGGGGTTCTCAAACTTTTCAGCTTTTGACCCACAAAATAAGAGCAGCCCCCAATCATTTTGAGTTGATAAACATTGGTATCAGGTCAAACAAACAAGAACATACTAACAATAGTCATTATGCTACTTTTATCCATAAGTACACTAACCTCACTATTTTGTAACAACTAAAGAAAAAGGAAATCTAGTTAATTTTAAATGTAATTAATTCTGAAAATCCTTTCAAGACTCCACCTTGGTGTTTCAGGACCCACAGTGGTGTCACAATCCAAACTTCAGAAATCACTGCTCTATTGTACATTTTACTGATATTTTAATTATTCAAATCTACCAGAGTTCTCTGTTGAGTTAGTCTCCTGCTGCCACAGGGTGGATCTGAGGTCATGAATTTAATTTAGTAGTTTCTGTTCAGTTATAGGTCTACTGAATAAGATAACAGAAGGCTGACACCCTGAGGATTTTTTTTCTCACTTATGAAGATAAAATATGATAAAATGTCTTTGACCTGTGCTGCTCCTGCTCTTCTTGGTGCTCTTGGAGCTCCGTCGGGAGGAGGTGGTGGCTGAACTGTGCTCGCTGAGGGAGTCTTGGGCCGAGGAGGTGCTTCCAGTGTTCTCGCTGCTGTCTCGCAGCATGCTCTCGTAGCCGCTGCTGCCTCCACTGTGGTAAAACAAGGCTGTTTTGCCCATGGCTGGGGGCAGCTCGCCGCTCAGCACGCTGCTGTTAGGGGTCAAAGTAAAATCACAGGTAAAGGGAAAATCAAAACAATATATATTTTTTAAAGAGATTAAACAGTTTTGGACGATCAAAGCTTCTTCTCACTGCGCACTCGAGCTCATACCTGTTGTCACTTGCGTGGCCACTGCTGCAGCGGTGTGGTTTTCTCGGGGCTGTGATCTTGCTGTAGGGAGAAGGCAGCGTTTGAACCACGACTACCTTCTCTTCTCCTGCACCATCTCCTCCTGCTCCTCCCCCACTGAGAACCACAAGTAAGAAAAGTACATAAAAAACTAAACTGTAATTGATATTTTGTTGAGCATACTTTGCAATTTTGATGTGTTAGGAAAACATTTCAGACACTCTTTCTGAATATTCTGTGAATCTTGGTTACCCTCATAGTTGGGAGGTAAATAAGACAAACAAACAGACGTTACAAACCTCGTCCCTCCAGTTTCCTTCGTCTCTGTTCGATCGGTGCTGCCACCCTGGACGTGATTCCTAGAACGAGATCCTGCACTCCCCTGAAGGAGCTCTGAGATTCTGCTGTTGACAGCCCGCAGAGGCAGTTTGGCTGTGAGGCTTCCCCCTCGACTGCGGCTCAGAGACTGGGTAGACCATGATCCAGGGGCCGGACCCTGCTGCTGCAGTGGACCTTGGACTGAATTCTGCAGATGAGGAAACAAGTGAATGGTGCAGATGGCATTTAGGTATTGATTTTAAAAAGGACTCTGATGTGGTTTAGGCTTAAAGGGTTTAGTCTCTTACCTTTCCATTAGGTGGAAGGCTGGAGCTGCGGCTGGTAGTCTGGTTTAAAGACTTGGTGGAGAAGCTCAGGGTCTTGGTGCTGGAAGCAGAAAGACTCCTGGCTTTAGGACTGCTGGTCATTAACAGCTTACTGACAGCTGAGATCTTTGACTGGCCGCTGGTTTTGGCGGGTGACTGCGGAGCGCTGCTCGGACCGGAGCTGCTGGGGTTTCCTGTAGGAGAAGACACTGATCCAGCACGAGTGAGGCTACGTCCAGAGCGAGGCAACGTGGTGTCCCCTCTCATCCCTCCTCCTCTGAGGCTCTCGCCTCTTTCCAGAGAGAAGCAGTCATAGTGATGAGAGCCACCGTGTGAGCTGTGGGCCCGGCCCAGAGAGTTGGTTCTGTTGGCCAGTTGTTCCAGCTTGGCGCTGAAGAGCCTGCTGCTGTCTATGCTCGAGCCACGCTGTCTGGCGGTTCCTGCAGCGGCACATCCAGAAGTTCCTGCGTTATCTGCTGCGCTGCCCATCGATGAGACTCCATGGCTGAGTTGGTGGAGGGGGCTGGCTGCCCTGTTTCGCTGGTCGAGGCTGGACTTTCTCACCGGTGGTAAAGGTGGGATTCCCCCCTTCTTGTGGGAGAAAAAGCCTTGTTTCGCACTTGATCCCAGGCGGTCGAGGGTGGCACGAGGACTGCAGGGAGTTGAAGTGGTGACGCCAAGATTGCGGTACTCCGGTCCACTGTCTAACCCGTCGTGGTAGTTGAGGCGGTGCCACCCACGGGGAAGGCTGCCCGTGTGGTGGATCTCTGGGTTGTAGAGACCAGTCAGGTATTCACCCTGGGCAACAACAGTGACCATTTCACAACCATCCACCACTCTCTTAAAGGAGTCTGGAGACGACGCCACCTCCCCTCCTGAACCTGAACTGCTATGATCCCCACCTGGTGATGGAGAATCAAGAGGAAAAAAGACATGAAGAAATACATACACTGCAAAAACTGTCCATCTAACCAAGTTTTAAAATCTTATATCCAGCCAAAAAGTCTTTTAGATCTTGTT
>JAUBOC010000043.1:12276816-12286845 GCA_032275365.1 Anablepsoides cearensis
GATATGTTTTGTTTGTTTTGTTTGAATATATCAACAGAAATGACCTGTTTTTCATTACAAAAGCAATCACAACCAGTAACTGTAAAGTGTCACAATTAAACAAGAAACACAGATGTGCATCTTCTATACTTTCCCTTTTACTTTTGTTTTTAAACTCATATCCACACATCCAACTCACAGTCCCCTCTGATTTCCTTGGATGTTTTAATTCCTCTGACTCTCCTCCCCTCAGCCACGTCAAATGTCTTCCTCTCGTTAGAAAAGCATCGCAGGTCATCAGCAGCTCAGCTGGTAACAAGTCGCTGCATTGTCGTTTTTCACCTTTCCCACAAACACCTTCTCTTGAATCTGCACATGCAGCTGATTTATAGCTGGTGTCCCTGAGCTGTGTCGTTGGTTGGGTGGTTAATTACATTCTGTTTAGCAGGCCATCAGTGAGGAGAGCTAGAGGACGAGACAAAGAGTGATGGTGGATGTTTGTGTGTGTGTGTGTGTGTGTGTGTGTGGGGGGTTAGGTCAGGAAGACTGACCAGGTGTAGACAGAAGACTGACTTTACAGCCATTATTTATTGACATGTACATCTAGTCAACACATGCTCTGGAGTCAGAAAAAATATAATTTCTATATAAGAAAATCTATTTTTTCTATTTAATCGTAAATTTGTGTAACAGACATCTGAGCTCACTATTCATTTGACAGAAGTTTAAAGGCAGACACAACAATTTGTTAAACACAAGACAAAAATCTGCAATGTTTTTAACTTGCCAGTTCTAATTTGGACCAAATAAAATCAATTATTTAATAAAAATCAAAATGATGGGCAGACCAAAAAGTGTTTTTTACAGAAGAAACAGCTTTTATTTACTGATATTTGTAGATATAGGAACCAAAAAAAAAGCAGCAAACGTAACCAGCATGCAATCAGGCAAATCATTTGTTTACAGACCAAAAATCATTCATCCACTACTTGATTGATGGCAAATTGGTGGCCATTTATCACCTTATGAGGAATATTACTTGAGCACCAACGGAAAGCAGCACAAGGGATACAGGGGCAGACGAAACAGACAGCAGCCCCCACTCTCAGTGACATCCTCCATCCAAAATAACAATGCCTTCCCAATTCAGCAATTCACTTGGAACCTATTCATTTACTCAGCCGTCTCCTGCAGCACACAAACGCACACACACACACACGCACAGCCAGCCAAATCCCCAAAGATCCAATCCTTGGAGCATGCCGTTAAAAAATTCCTGCACAGATAGAAAGCTCCCTCCCCCAATTATGTGAAAGCATGCGCACACACACCACGGTAAGTCTCTATTCCAGTGTCCCCAGAGGGCCACTGCAGCACGGGGGAAGATGTAGGGCTGCTGTGCAAGTGTGACATATTCACAGACAGATCGGTACTAATGAAAGATATTACTCAGATGTGCATTAGTGGAGGTAAAGGAAAGGTCAGTGTGGAAATGGAGACCTTGTGAGGGGAAAGAGAGGTGAAGGCAGAACAATGGGAAAAGAAAGACGAGGAAAAAAAGATGAGAGCAAACATGATTTAATGAAAGTAGGAAAGCAGTGAGATGGAGAGGTATGAAGACAGGGAGACGAGCTAATGAAAGACAGGGATCAGGTGAGAGGACCTGTGGTGGACTCAGGGATTCTGTTGTGTTGACAGTGTACAAAAGGGAGATTGTGTTTGCGTAATGAAGCCACTGTATGCAGTTCTGACAGTGAAGACCAAGACCCACACAGGATTTAACAAGCCTGCCTGGCTGCATCTACTGACCATAAACACTCTAACACACACAGACATATTAATCAAGTGAAAAAGTACTTGGCTGTGCATGTATTTTCAAAATTAAACTTTATTTCTGCAAACATAATCAAATGGTTTGTGCAAATGGCTCTCTGATACAGAGCCCAACAACTTCCAGATGTAGGAATAAAAATATACTAAATCCATTCTCCCAGTTCAGTAAATCCATATGAACAGATTTGCTAAAAGCCTGCATTGTGTTTGAGAACAGGCTATTATTCATCATGGTTCAGGTTCAAGGAGGTTGGAAAGTTGGACAGATTCTTACACAAACCATTAATAAATTACAAACGTCACCTCTTTGTTCTAACAAAACGTAGAAAAGATGTTAATATCCCAAATTGTAGAAACAGTTTTAAAGCCTGCAGTAGAAATTATAATAATAAGAGACATAAATGACAAAAAAAAAAAAAAAAAAAGAATCAGTAACACTACGGACACTGTTTTATCTTTTGCTCAATTGTATTTTTTCTCATTCTGCAGTGGTTGCCACAGCAAACTCACATGAAAGATTCCTGATGCAACCTGGGCTCAAACCTGCAGCTTTGGGATCACAAGACTGGGACACTGACCATCAAACTGCAGCTCCCATGGCACCATGAACACAAACAATGCATCATGCACTCTTCAGACGATGTGATACGAGCACAACGCCACACTGGAATGGGCAGGCTGTCAGTGTAAACAATTTATCATGGCTAGATTTCTGTATAGAATTATATATAAATATTGGTGTTACATTGATTAGCTTCTGCCTATTGGAAACATCATTCATTGCAGACGGTTGTACCTTGGCAAAACCTTTTTTCCATCCTGATATGATAATATGTCCTGACAAACATTTATATCAAATCAAAATAATGGTTGTCAATATCAAACTGAGTTTCAGTGATGTGCTGATCTAAATTTAACATGTCATGGTTACAACATTCAGCTTCACCAGCTAACATTACGTCTGTTAAGTTGTCCTTGCCCTAAACAATATGGCTGCTTTCTTTGACCATGACATCACGTGATGAGGCCTCTAGTCAATATACCTCATTGGACACAAACGTCCAGCAAATTTCTTTCTGTGTTTGATTCAACCTGCACTGAAAACTAAACACCTGCTGCATATAGACCCCAGTTTTATTGCTTAATAACATTTGTTGCTAACAACAGATTCTCTGAAACTCTGATTATTATCAGAAAAAGAGTTGGGTGCAGATTATGACACTTATCTATACAGAATTACTCAAGTGCCTTTTAACTGAGAGATATTTTTTACTTGAAGGATTCCAACTCAGAAATTGGCACATGTGTGTGTGTTTGTCACAGAAGGCTCTAAGTCTGCATGTGTCTGTGCAAGCTCATCTGATTTATGAGTTGTATGTGAGTATTCTGAGAGACAGACAGGATTATGTCTACCACACTGAAGCATAACAGTTATATATCTCACGCACACACACACACACACACACACACTTAATTATCTGCAGGTGAACCGAAGGGAAAAGGTGTGAAAGTGAGAAGAAGAACCATCAGTATCATTTAAAAGGTGATTTAAAGCAGCTCATTAGATCCGACATCTCAGCAATCCTTCAGACACAGTGACAAGCTCATCCTCTGCTGTAACCCATGAATAATTCACTCCTTCATTTTGAGTTTGCCATGTTTTTTCATCAATAATGCACCCATAATACCCGTGTCTTATTTATGTCGTGCCGCTCTGTATTTCTCTAGATTGGACTACACAGAACGATTAATAACTGGAGAGCTGATTTAGAACAACACAAGTGCACCAAGAGATAAGTATGCTTTAAATTCTCACTCACTTCATCAATACATGTGATTGTCAGTTCAGTCTTTTATTCCTTCCACTTTATTGTACTAACTGGGAAAAAAATATGCATGAGGCTGTATAAATGAGGTAAAGTCTGGGCCAGTGGATTCATTCTGGAAGAAATTAATCTAAATGTAAATGAAATTTAAATTTTCTTTTTAATCATAATCCCAACAAAGTACTTCTAAGTGCTCTAAATTCAATAATTATGGGATTACATGAAGTTTTGCACTAGTGTCTCAATCTACTGACTTTGAGTTCACAGGGAGATTATAAGCCAAATGTATCATTTTATTAAACCTGGTCATTAATTATTAAAAACAAAATAGAGATCAGCTAAAACAGGAAGTCAAAACCAGATGACCCATCCTGTGGAGTGATATCAGAGAGGATGTGGAGTGAAAGCATCTTACCTGGCAAAAAAGGAGGCAGCGGCAGAGGTGGCAGTTGGCGCTGCGGTGGGGACAGCTGGGGTGTTACAGGGAGATCCGGTGTGTGATGGTGAGTTAGTGTGAGCAGGAGAGTGTGTGTTGCAGCGGTTCAACGTCGCTTCGTTTCCTCCTTCTCTTGAGGCCTCAGAGATCATCTGGGAGATCTGAGAAGAGACGAGAGAACGTTTAATACAGTTTACCACAAGACAAACACAAACCTGAACAGTAATTAATACACAGCTTAAATACTCTGAGTGGTGGCTCTACATTTGTTTCACGGCTCATAAATGGTGAAAATTACTTCTTTCGACTCTTTGACAGGAAAACTGAGGTTTGTTTTGTACACAAAGCACAAACACACAAACGTAAGAAAACTAAAGTTTACTTTTAAAATCTTTTTCTCTTTGTGTGTTTTGTGAACAGATTCTGTAAAATATAACAAACCATGAAAGGTTCAGAGACAAAAAAAACAAAGAATGAGAAAACAATTGATGAAATGGGATTGATGACAAAATCACTTTCCTACCTCTCTACCCGTTCATCTCTCATTTTGTTCTGTCCAAATACATTTATGGCATTGGTCATAAATATATTGTACACACAGATGATCTTTTCCAGATAATCAGATACTATAAGCAAAGCCAGACTGTTAAAAGGGATTATTCATCACATGCCATTTTTTATGTTTTCAATCAATTTTAATTTATTTCCCTGACATCAAATTCTCCCTTTCTTCGTAATTGCTTCTGGGAAAGAATTTAAACCTGTCTATAAAGCATAATTACTAAAAATAAACAAAGGTAGCTAACTGTGTACTCCTCCAGTGATCAGAGGAATGTTTGGTTCCAGAGGTACAGAAATTAAAAATCTCTTTGTGGATTCTCTTCACTGACCACAAATTGTTATGTTTTATTTTTCCATCACTTTTTATCATCTCCTTCTTTCACTCAACTCTATTTTAATATTTTTCTATGATTTGTTTGAAAAAAAAGGCCACAACTCTGTGAGTTTGACAGCTATTGAACTGGGTCTTTAGGTTTTCATGTGGTCAGGTTTATCATTCAATAAAAAACACACGGGATGTTGACACCAGGTCAGCCTTTGCACCATCTGAGAACTGAATGGACCAAGTGTGATAGCCTCATGAGGGCAAACAGAGAAATAATTTGCATTAATAAATACATTAGTAAAATCATAAAGCACTCTTTAGGTCAATGGCATGGTACCTGTGTGCACATCTCATTAGTAGAACTACTCAGGTGGTTTAAAGTGAGAAATAAGCAGCTCAGACCCAATTAAGAAGCTTGAACAGTTGAACATTTTATAAAGGTTTGTCTTATTATATAATAGTGCTATAAAGTCGGATGATATCGTCAACATGACTTAAATGTTGTAACAAATGTTTGGAAAACTTTCAAAATAAATAAATTTAGCAGAGTAGAAATACATAAATATCTGCCGATGTAAGAAAAAATAGACAAAAATTTGGCAGTGTCAAAGTATACAAAGTGGATTATTCAACATGACCGTGCAACATGCAGCACTCAGTAAACTGATGAACCATATTACACTTTGTGATCTATTATAGATGGTGTTTAATGTATGGGAACATTATTAGCATGTAGAAGTACTGTGTATAACATAGAAAAAAATATATTTATTAACTATTTGATGGCTCAAATATATTGTTTTAAAACCTGAATTTGCCCATTAAGGATTCAAGAAGCACTCCTGAGTCCATGCAGTCCACAGCTGAATAAGCAGCACCTTTTATCCAACACAAACACCTAATCAATGAGACAGGGGATTTCGTGGATTTAAAGTGTGTTGCCTGAAGAAACTTCAACATGTGGAGCAGGAAAGCCAGGATCAACCTGCAGATCTAATTGGTTGACAACTGCTCTTCCTCCTAAGCCACACAGCTGCCCACACACTAACAAAAAAGCCACGAGTGGCAGCAAAACATGTTGCACTAAATAAAATAATTTGGAACCAAATTTAGAGAAGTTTTTTCTTTAAATAGCAGCTGTACGTAAAGTACAAAATGGAGACAATTATGATACATTTGAGACCAGGTTAAAAGCTTTTAGCTGAGTTTAAACCTGATCTTGTCCTGTTTATTTAGGTTAGCTCTGCCACTGCAGCTTCCTCAGGTCTGTTTCATCTTAAACCATCTTTCACCTTCTTGTTTTCATCCCTGCGACAACTCTCTTACATGATTTTTTTCACAATAATGTCAACAAAAGTAACCAGATATGGGAATAAACTGGCAATTCAGTGAGTCTTCTGTGTAGCCAAAGCTTAAAGAAAGCTGCCAGCTCGAAACAACTGAGACGCAGTGGGTTGAAATCCCATCCTGGCACAGCTACCGACTCCGACGCCGGTACCACAGGAAACTTGGCAGGCAAGTAGATGATTCAGTCAGGTTGCATATAAATAACAAAACTCTAATGTTCTCTGTTCTAAAACTCTGAACTCAGGTGAGATCTTTTTTCTGTCTAGACAAAACTAAAAAAGATAGAAAACATATCTGAGGCTGTTCAGCAGCACCTGGTTCACTAACACAAGCTGTGTTTCCATTGCAAATGTGCGCAAAACTTTGTCGATATTCTGTTAATGTCGAAAAAACACAGTTTCGCAATTGCGGTGTTTCAATTAAGCAAAAAATGCTAATAAAGTCGCGCGTGAATACGCTTGTTCTCATGATAGGTCGTTATAAACATGGCGGCAATGGATGTAAACAATCATGCTACCACGACACTAGCGATCAACGTTGGCGTCTTATTGAGGCTCTTGAGCAACAAGCTCCTTATACTTGAGAGCGGATACAT
This sequence comes from Anablepsoides cearensis, assembly GCA_032275365.1. Classification (NCBI taxonomy): domain Eukaryota; kingdom Metazoa; phylum Chordata; class Actinopteri; order Cyprinodontiformes; family Rivulidae; genus Anablepsoides; species Anablepsoides cearensis. The sequence goes on from JAUBOC010000043.1 coordinate 12,283,719, forward strand.
ATGTGGCGTTTTTGGGAAATTGTAGTCGGTGAGTTTACTACTTTATTTTACAACTTCAGTGATTTTACTACTATTCATTCTACTTCCTGTTGTTGTCTTTTTCGCCAGTAGAAACAGCCGCTTCTTGATCACGTGACTCCCGTAATGCGAAAAACGTGTTCCCATTGCAGTTTTGCGAAATACACCAATTTCGATTTGGATGAAAAACCACCTCATCCTAGCGCAAAACCATTTTGTCAAACAACGTAGGTTTTTTTCGAAATTGACGTGTTTCCGTTGAGCAAATTTATTTTCGAATTTCTAATTTGCGCATTTTCATGGTCAATGGAAACGCAGCTACTGATAATTTATTATTTATCAACCTATATAACTTCCTGTGGGACCTTTTTTCATGCTTAAAAAACCATTTAAAATGTACATATTCCAAAAGTTCACTGGTCCTTCATTTTATATCTTCAGTGTTCCTTTAATAACACATAGACAACAAGACAAAACTAAAGTGTCTGCAAATGTACAAAGGAGTACAGAATACAAACTATAGAGGTATCTTATTTACAAGAGACAATTTATCAAAGTGATGACTGATCTGCTTTGACCCTGGGAGCCCTCAGTGGTAAATAAACACACTGTAAAGCTGCACACACACAAAGGTGGAGAGAGGTGCAGACACTCAAGGACGCACACAAAGATAGACAACAGGCATACTTTACCTGACACAAATACTACACAGCCTTTATAGGAACAAGTGGGTTTGATTTAACAGCCCATAAAAAACTATAATCAATAATCCATACTTGTGACATAAATGATTCACACATAAACACAGGAGCACGTGAATCCAGCAGCTCACACACTCATTTAAAAATTAAACACACTGAGACCTGAACAAATGTCAGTTTATTTATGTACTGAATATTAAGACTTGCACAGTGTATGACATGTCTTACCTTGCTGTTTTTCAAATCTTGCGTATGTCTAATTGTTGAATCTGGTGCAAAGCAGATGTTTTATTTAACAATCGATATCTAAAACATTATAACTGAATGAAGGAGACACTTCTGCACTGAATATTTAGGGTTAAGAGATGTGTTGGGAGGTCTGGTTTGTGTGAATCCGTTTTCTCCAGACCACAGAAAAACTGTAATAAATATGAAATGTGGAGGCTGTCGCTCCTTAAGACTGCTGACACAGCAAGATAATAATTTCAGCTGTGGAGGCAGACAGGTGGCTTCCCCCGATGGTCTTCCTCTGTGTTTTCTTCTTTCCAGGTCTTTTCTGCAACACCTGACTGGTGAATTAACACTAATAACTAATAGTTAATTGTCATTTAGAAGCAAGATTCGCTCATATTTATTATATTCTATAGCTTGTTGCAGATTTTCTTCTTAAATCTCCTGCTGTCAGTCCATATGTTTCTGATTCACTCTTTGCTGTAAAGTGAGAACATGTTAAAGGAGTGTTTTCAGTTGGTTTGCCTTCATGGTCTGCAGCTTTAAGACCTTCTAAAAGCTCCTCATACAGAAACACTAAGCTGTTGCTTTCTTCATGCTGTAGGCTAAAAAAGCTGATTTTCAAATTGTAGTCTGTTACTGAAATACAGCTTCTTTAAAAACTCTTTCAAGTCTTCTTCATCTTTTTATTTATTTATTTATGTATTTTTTTGTACATAAATATTTTCCCATCCTCATCTTTCCATACAATTACCCTTTTTACCCATCTTCCAGTCTAACAGGAAGATTTATTGCTGCGTTCTTCTTTTCTCGCTGAGACAACATTACTGTCAAAGTCACAATGGAGACATACAGGCTCATTTTCAGATTCCCATTACAGGTACCAACAAATAAGATCCTATAAGGACGTCATGAGGTGAGGCACACAAACATACACAAAACATTCAAACGGGCTAAGTCTGATAGGGATGGGATGGGCACAATAAATAAAGACAAAAACATATAAATGATTTATTTTATCAGAATGTATCTAAATGGAAATGCCAAAACACTTTACAGCCAACTAACAAAAAACCCTGTTTTTATTTATAAAGAACAATTGTGTTCATGAGAGTGGTGCGGACTGAAACTTCAATTTAATGATAAAAAAAACAGTTTAAACATAAATATAGAGTACAAAAAGTCCATAAAAGTAATTTAAAAAGGTTGAATGAGGGCAATTCCAGTGACTCTTCAAAGAATTTACTAACTATAATTATGTTTTTTTTTTCTTTGTTTTTTTTTTGCATGTGTGGGAGGGGGGTAAAATAATAATAAGGAAAAAATCCTACATTGGAAGGAGAAAATGAACAAGTATAGAATGTGTAAAAGAGAGTGAAGGAGTTCTGGGACTGTGTGACACTGAGTCCCCAGAGTTCTAATTATCACTGTATGAATTATTACATCTCTAGAAGACTTTCATGCACACTCACACATTTCAGGATCTCCCCCAGAGTCTTAGCCCTCCTGTCTACTGCTCTAGACCACTCTTCACCTCAGGCAATTTCTCCCAACTACCATCCTTCTCTCCTTTTTTTATACTCCTGCTCCTTCTTTCCATCACCTTCCAAATCATTTTATTTCTTCATCTTCCATTTTAATTACTCGCTAAATGCAAATGTGACACAATACTTTCAAGCCTTAATCCAAATGAAGGTGAAATTTTGATTCAAATCTGTCAAGAGTAATGATTAAACAAATAAGATCTTCACAAACATACTGTATGATCGAAGAGATAAAAATATATTCGTCTTACTTACATTGAAAAAATAGTTTTTATTAAAGGTTTTTTATCATATCATAAATAAATCAGACATTAAAAAAGTTTAGAAAAAATTGTAATGCATACTATATAGTCTCTATATGAAATATAGCAAAGAGCCATAACTCAGGTATAAATAGGTGCAGCACAAAAGGCCAACAACCTCTCATCATGATAATTCTTTCCACCAGGTTTCATCAAATTCTTTAAAAAAGTAAAAGTAGAGTTGATTTGACAACAAAACTGTTAACAGACCACAAAATAATACAAACCTTCTGGTGTATAAAAGTGAGGTATTTTTGGTTTCAAAACCTCATCCCCAGTAAAAACTGGCCTTCATTACAAAAAGTTTTATACACACACACACACACACACA
>JAUBOC010000043.1:12339713-12354015 GCA_032275365.1 Anablepsoides cearensis
AAGAGTTCCCCTTTGATGTCACTTCCTGTTTCATTTTGGCTGAGCCAAGTTCAAAAGAAAATATGCCAGTTAAGGGAGAAAATGGGTTAAATCGTGTGTTAATATTCCAACTTTCTTAAATATAAAGATGTTTTCTTTGGCGTTTTTTATTTGAAGAATATGCATGTCACAGACACTTTAATGAATAAGCATGACTTATCCCATAAGATGTTTGTTAATCCTGATCTCCAACCTATACCATCTGTTAATATGAAATTTTTTTTTTTTAACTTTCATTATATTTTTATAATTATATAGTATGTAGAGTAAATTCATAAGTTTTATGCACAGAAATACTTAAATGTTTTGTGTATTGCACAGTTTTGCTAAGACAGCCTCTGTAAATGATGGATTCTTTGTTTGTTTTTCCTCTTCAATGTGACTCAGGTTGATGGATCTGGTGGTCCATCCCACCTGTCACACGCCTCGTCCTCTTCTCAGCCCCCCCAGGCCCCCCAGCTCCTGGGTTTCTCCAAAAAGCATCCGCAAAGCGCCTGAGCTCAGTTTGCTGCAAACGCCGCAGGTTGTCAAAGTGAGTGGACAGAAGTAAACTTTGTAAAGGTTTCCCCAGTTTGCTGTTACTTATCTTTTTTTATGTTTCCTTTCCCCCCTCGCAGCGAGCTCGGGCCTTGGCTGCTTCTGGCCCCGTCTTTTCAGCTTTCACTCCTCAGTCCATCCTTCGCAGCAGCCTGAGACCCACACCTGTTGCGACGCCTTCAGCCTCCCCAGGACGCTCCATCACCCCCCCAATCCGCAGCAAAGAGAGCAGGATCACCTTCATTGAAGACACAGAGGCCCCTGAAACAGAAAAGGCTGTACGATGGACTAACGGGGTAAGCCCCAGCATACAGTAGATAATCAGTTTCATTTGTTGTGGCTTTGATTTTATCTTCATAAATAAATATGCCTTTTATTTTTAACTTTTTTAAAGATGGCGGCTGACAGTGAGATCAGCCAGCTGAACAGAGGCTCCCCAGCATCCAAAGCTGGACGTAAGACCTGGTCTTCACAGCCAGCTGAGGTAGAAGATGAGGAAAAGCAGCTTCCTCGGGTAAAGTTCTCGTCTCCAGAAGGTGAACCTCCCTCACCACAGCTAAGACGTTTTGGGAGCGACTCCTCTTTCACCCACGAGGCGGCTGCAGAAACAAGCCCATCAGATGCAGCGCGCCCACATCTCAGTCTGAGCTTTGACACCAGCCAGGCATCTATTCGGTCAACTGACACAACTCTGGAGTACTACGACGCCCCGCTCTCAGAAGACCACAGAGGTGCAGAGGACGATGATGATGATGATGATGATGATGTGGTGACAGTGAACAACATGTCTGTGGCTAAAATGGAAGAACCAGAAGAAAATCCTGATGCCAGCACTGAACAGAACCTTCAACTTCTTTCTGAGGATTCTGAGAAGGAAGAAGAGGTTTGTAAAGTAAACAGACCTTCTGAAGAAGAGATGGAGAGCGGTCCTAATGTGGAGGCAAACAATGAAGAAAAGGCAGTGGATTCTAAAAGTGAAGATCAGAATATTGTATCAAATAGCGAACAAGAAGATATTACAATTGTTACCCAAGAAGAGCAACTTCATAGCAAAGGTGGGTTCTTTTTTTTAGTTCGTGATATTTTTCTGATGTGAAAAACGCACAACTTGGATGTTAAATAAAATGTGTTTTAATTAACATTGTTCATCTGCCACTTGGCTCACTTGCTTGGCTCTTCTTTGTACGCTGGCAGATGGTAACCAGGTGACTGAGAGCTCAGACTCTGAGGTCAAATCTGAGGATCTTACAGTGAAATTCCAGTTGGAGGCCACTGAATCCTATGCGTTGACTATAGAGGAGCCTAAACCACCTGGAGAAGCTGAAACTCCAAATGAAATGGATCTGGAGCAATCGACAGGTTAATTTATTTTAAGAACTAGCTGGAAACCAACACTTCCTAACAAGGACAGCTGAATCTGTGTACACATTACTGTCAGTGTTTAGAATAACTGAAATGAGCATGTCTGCTTTTAGTGAAAACAATTCTAACTTCAGCGTTAAAAATAAGCTTTGTTTGATTTCAGATCTCACACAGTTTGTTCAGCAGCACCTGTTTGGTGGTGATTCGTCTCCTCCTCTCAGCCGCTCAGCGATCCACAATGCATCACTAAACCAGACTTCCTTCAACAGGTGAGGACTTTTTTTTCTGTTCTCAAAACAAGTGACACTCAGTTGAAAGTGCTGTTGAGCTGCAGCCACAGGTAACCTGTTTGTGGGTCTTTTATCTGTGTTTAACAAGAACAGAAATCATCTTTACACTTTTGTCACATTTAAACATTTGGTTCATATTCAGCATTTAATAATCTGTGAGCTGCCATGACGCTGCAGTTCTGCAAGTCTAGGATAATATTTAGAGAAGCAAAGATGATTAAGTTGTTTTGTCATTTAAAAAAATCTCTGCCATTCTCACTCTCATCCAGTGAGTCATTGGAGGTTGAAGAGGAGGATCAGCCTGTGTTTGCCATCAGAACATCAGCTTCTGTCACGTCCTCTGAGCCGACGGGTACCGACTCCCACTGTGAGGACGACTAAAACACAAAAACAACAGTTCTGTTAAAATGTGCGGAATTTTCCTCAAACGCTCTCATTTTGTCTGTTTGTGCTCGTAGCTGTTGTTAGTCTCAATGATAGCGAAGAGCTGTCTAGTCCTGCATCTGAGGAAGAAGATGAGGAGGAGGAGGAGGAGTCGGAGGAGGAGGAAGAGGAGGAGGAGGAAGAAGAAGTGGAGGACTCTGGCAGTGAGGTGGAGATCATCGAGGAGGTCCAGGGTAACGGGACTCTTCCTCCCCTCCAGCCTAGTGAAGTCTTCATGCAGCAGGAACACGCTCACTTCCTGTCAGAGCAGGAAGCCGCTGCGTTCTCTCTGATCACAGCAGGTGCAGAGATGAAGGTAACTCCTGCAGACTTAATAATTTCATCAGTTAATAAGAATAATGGTTAATTTAAATAGTTATTTTGTTATATTCTTAACTAAATGTCCAAAATCTGTCTCTGCCTTTTCACAGATGGTGGACGACGACATGGAGGGTGAGGTGGTGATGGTCAGACTCGGTTCAGATGATGGAGGCTTGGATCCAGAGGAGAACGTGGAGCAGGGCTCGGCCTTCATGGAGCTCAAACCTTCCACCACTCTTCTGGTGCCCGTGGAGCTCGTGGAGGGACGACCCAGTCTGGAACACGTCACTCAAGTGGACCTTCCTGAGCTTCAGCCAGCTGCTGTTGCTGAAGAAGAACCACAGTCTGACTCTCACAGCAGCTTCACTCTGATGCTGAATATAGATCAGTACGAGGTTAAAGAGACAACGCTTCCCATTGAGAACAACATACAGTTGTCTGACCCTTCCTCCCTGCCTCATGGAGAAAGTGCTCTGGCTGAACCGGACATGCTTCCTTTAGAGACGGATATCGAGGATCCGTCAGTGTTTGAACCTGTACAAGAGGAAAAAGGAGAAGAGATGGAGAGCTGCGATGAAAATAATGTTGATGGACTGAGAGAACAAGAGCTCCAAACTGACTTACAAGTTGAAAATACTGCAGCAAGGCTGGAGGCAGGAGAGATCGGAGAACAGAGAGAGAAACAGTTTATGTTGCTTCAAGATTATGAATCAGTTTCTGTGCCATCGATAACTGTAGAGCTTCCTCCAGCTGTGAAGGACAAAGAATCTGAGGAAAAGACAGAGTCTGTTGAGATCAGAGAAGAAAAGACAGAGTCTGTTGAGATCAGAGAAGAAAAGACGGAGTCTGTTGAGATCAGAGAGGAGAGTAAACCAGTATCTGCTGAAGAGGAGCAGAAACCTGAAGGGAATGGACCTGTTGATACTGGCACAGAGACTGAAGAACACGAGTCTCCTGTAGAGACGACAAACCAGCACGAGGCTTCAGCAGAGACCGAACTGAAGTCAGAGGAGAACACAGAAGAGAGATCAAGGAGAAGAACAAGGAGTAAAAATGCTGAAGAGAAACCTGTAGAGCAAGTTTCCATCTCAGAAAGCCATCCAGACCAACAGTCAGTACCACAGACCCCCACCTCTCAGAGAAAGAAACCAGCTCCTACTCCAACCCGGAAGATGACGAGAGGGCGGACCGTTTCATTTGTGACAATACCCGAGTCAGCAGATGAGCCAGAGCAGGATGCAGAAACAAGCAGTCTGGTTCCTGTCTCACCCAGTCGCATCTCAAGAAAAGGCAAACGGGTTAAAGAGACCAAAATCCAAACCAGCACACCTCGACGAAGTACCCGCAGCACTCAGCCAGATCCTCCTAAAGATGAGGTCGATGCAACAAACGACATCTCAGCCGCTTCAACCTCAAAGTCCTTCTCTCCAGCCAGACGTTCTCTGAGATCCACTTCAACACGAACAAGCCAGAGGCTTCCAGGTGGCAGCGAGGACAAGACTGCAGCCACCGAGGCTGAAATCAGCTTTAAAGAGGACCAGCAGGATGAGGTCGTGGATAAAAAGGTTGATCAAAGAACAAGCTCCAGGACTCCAACCTCCAAACGTAGTATGACTCAGATAAACACTCCCAGGAGATCGAGCAGAAAGCCCACACCACTTAAAACGGTTAAAGAGAGGGAGGAGCCTGTTGTCCCCTCTGTGAAACGCAACTTCAGAAGGACAGAACTGGAGATGCTTTCACCCATGAAAGAGGAGGAAGAGGACAAGAAGAAACCTTTAAGTCCTCGGAGGGCAACTCGACAATCTGGAAAGATGACCCTGAATCTGATGCCACAAGTAAGAATCCTCTGGTGTTCAGACTGTTGACATCATTTATATAATCTACATTAAACACCTTGTTCAGGATCATTATCGTCCCGTAGATAGATGTGTTTTGAGACATAAAAAGCAGATTTTCATCTATATGTTCACTCCCTGATTGTCATCCAATTCCATAACATTTAACATCTCTAGGTGAAACTGGTTCCTGTATCCTTTCCTCAGAGCAACAGGAAGATGAAAAAAGAGACGATACCAGAGGAAATCAAAGGAAATGAGAAACTCCCCGAGCTGGAAGCTAACAAGAATGCTGGTCAGGAGAGTTCCCGCCGCACAACCAGACGTAAACTCTGGGACCACCCTGTGGAAGATCTCCCTCTGCTGGACTCACCGTTGGAGGTGGATTCTGAAACCCCCGTCGCTGACGCCCTCATCAAGAGGCTGCAGGATGAGGAGGAGAAACAGGAGGGTATGAAGCAGCTTCACGTCAGATTTGAGTTTTATGTATCAGATCCTCATTGATTTTATACAACATGGTTAAACTGAGGATGTTTTTTACATAAAAGCGAAGTGAAGTGATCTCTGGATGTAGGAGGAGTTTGTAACCTTTCATAAGAAAACCTACAATGATCAACAACTTGATCTGAAAAGTGTAATAATAAGAAAAAATACCTTAGTTTAACCTTCCCCAATGATGAAATTATTTCTTTTTCCAAAGATTTTTTTATATTTTAGGCCAGTTTCATTATTTTTATAATAATTTTGAACCACACTACAAAAGTAATGTCTAACCTTTGAGGTCTGATTGGTCATAATTTAATTTTTTTGTCAGTTTTAATTAAGTTTATTTATATAGTGCCAAGTCACAATGAACATCGTCACAAAGCATTGTACAAAAACATTCACATGCATTAGAAAAATTAGCTAAATAAATAGAAACCTGCAGACTGCAATAAATCACAGTCTCCCATCCCGAGCAGCACAGGTAGGATTCCAAGTTATTTCAGTGACCTTTGTGGTTTTCTCTTTTATTTAGTTTGTAAAACCTGTATTTTTACTTTTAGGCTACAAAATAATAAGTTAAAACTCGTTGTTGTTTTTTTTTTTTACTGCAGGAGGTGTTGCAACAAAGATGTTGAGAACCAGGAACAAGAGTTCAAAATTATCAACGACGCAGGTTTCATCTCAGCTTCCTGGTGCTGAACATGATGAAGACGAATTTAACCTAGATGAGCATTCGTACATCTACTCGCCCTCAAGACAACGACAAACAAGAGGTGAGCTGATCGCTGATGGCTTTATATTCTTCTGTCTGTCTCCGGTGGTGTCATTAACCCTGTGTTGTCCTCGTGTCTCAGCTCACAGAGACGCGTCTCCTGGTCCCAGTGAGGAGCCTGCAGCACCCGTCACACGCAGCAGAACGAGAGTTAAAGACGTCGATCTTCAGGTAAGAGTTTCTGTTTGTAATAAAATAGATTTGTTCACATAAAGAATGCTGCTGAAATACTGTATTTGTGTATAATGGAAAACCTCATCCATAAAGTGGATCATTTTCAGCAACAAGCAGCTCCTCTGCAGCCACAAACACACCCCACCAGAGGGTGCACTGCAAAGGATGAAAAATCCTGAAATCTGTATGAAATTAAGGGAATCGTAAATGAGGATTAGAGTTTTAATGGTTTTTAAGCTCATTATATTAATAATTTATATGTATAAAATCAATAAAAAAGAAAAGCAAAAGTAGCCGCTCAGCTAAGCTAACCTTCATGTTATTTGTTGCTTAGTTTATTATGTTTGACAGATTTCTTCCTGAAGAAATAAATCAGGAATAATGTTTGTATCAAATCCATTTTATCTTCTTTCAGGATAAAATTTCTTTAGAAGAGGATCACATAGAAGTGGAGAAAGCATCAAGTGTTTCCAAAACCAGAAAGACGAGCAAACGAACAGCCAAGTAAGAATTCTGTGTAAAACAAAGCGTCTTCCCTCCCGACACACTGAAGCCAAAACCTCATGGTTTTTATTTTTATTTTCAGATCCAGAATTGTCTCTGAGACTCTTCCCACAGCAGAGGTGGACCTGATCTCCCCTCTGCCCAGTCCAGCCGACCCGCTCCCACGAGCTCTGAAGAGGATTAAAGAAGGAGAGGCCCCGACCACCAGCATGAACCTTAGGCACAAACGCGTTTTGGATACGGTTTTTAAAAAACCCGTCACCCGGAGGAAAAAGCTGTAAGGGCGTCAGCGGTGGTTACAACCAGTGAACCTCAGACGGCCACCTGAAGACAAAGCTCGGAACCGGATCAGTCGTAAAACTTGTCAAATAAAACAAAAATCGGATGCCTGAACTGATGGTGGTTCTGTTTCTTCGGATGCCTCACAGCGCTGCAATTTATATCAGTTTCCTGTTGAAATTCAAATAGAAGCCGTGAAGGCAGCGGGATAATATATTTTTAGGACAAAAACACACGACAGCTGCGGTGTGAAGCAGAAGGCTTTATTTTTTAGAGTTTACATTTCCCTCTCATAATAACTTGATTTTACTTGATATTGTATTTGTGACCATTTTGTGTTGGACGGTTTTGTGACGCTCTTCAGCTGGTCACAAAATGGCACAAGGAAAAAAAAACAATGTGGGTTTTTAGTGGCTCATTATTAAAATCACAGACTGAGCTGAACTTGCCTCATGCTGAGGTTTTATTTCATTCTTTCTGTTCTTGTTGCATATTTTAAAACTTCAAGGCCTGCTGGGTTCTTTTTTCCTACATGGGGGGGGAAACAAGCACCTGACTAGTGGAGATGTATTTCTACTGCTAGATTTGTATATAGTCCTTTGCTATGTTCCAAATAAAGTTAATAAATAAATTCTAAAGAATTATGTTTATTTTGAATTGTCTCTTAAATGCATTTGACCATCTTATTAGATCGGCTTTGTCGTAGTCTTAAGATTTGATTCAATTTGAAGGATTTTATGTGGAATTTGGCTCTGCTGTCCTCAGATCCAGGTGTTTTTACATCGTACGATTGTACATGATTAGAAAGGAGAGGATCTGGAATATGCAAATGTGAATGTTCATTTGGGACGTGTTCAAAAGTTTGTTGAATTGAATTTCTGATGAATGTATTTAGACTGTCTTATTTTTATGACTGTTCTTTGATAAACACGACAAAACTTTTCAACCCTCTGCTTCTTGCCTTTTGAGTGATCGTCTTGGTTGTTTGAGTGTTTTATGTGTTCTGTTCAGTGTGTGACGTTAAGCACACTGGACTTTGTCTTAAAGCTTGAAACGTGGAGTTTGATTTGAGAAAAAGCCACTCTGCAAGTGTGTGAATGTTTGCTGGGGATCTGTGTGTCTTTTATTATTTATAGGTCCTGATGAGGTGAAAGTGAAACCTGCCTCTTCAGTCTTCTACCTCTCCAACTAAAAAGGAAAAGCACAAAAAAGAAAGGAAAAATAAGTGCAACATCTCTTAAAAATGGAATATAGTTAATTTTAGTAATTTAAATAGTTGAAACTCCGGTTCTCAACATTTTAGGATATCTAACTTCTCAGCTGTGAAAATCATGATTAACCTTATTTCCAGGTAAGTGTGCAGCAGTATCTGTGTTACTGTGTAACCTGACCCTCAGCACGGTGCTGTTCAGTGAGACAGAGCTGATCCCTCAGTCTGCATCCTGCCTGCCAGCTGCACCATGAGGGCCAAGGCCTCCGAGGTCCACAACAAAGACTGTGTTAAAGTGGCTGTCAGAGTGCGACCGTTCAACAAGGTCAGTGAGCTGCCCTTTCTCTGTTTATTATTACATTATTACTATTTTTATAAAGTGTGAAGCAATAGTTCCACTCCTGAAATGCAGAAGTAGTAAGTTGGGAAGGCTGTGCAAGATAAGACTCATGAATCATGTAAACTGTTCTGAAATGAAAACATCAGTGTTGTAAAGTACCACAAACTGTGATACTTGAGTAAAAGGACAAGTATCTTATACAGGGTTCCCACGGGTCCTTGAAAGTTTGTGAATTTTAAAAAATGATTTCAAGGCCCTGGAAAGTTTTTGAAAACAGCCAAAAATTACACTTGTCCTTGAAAGTCCTTGAATATTTTTGGGGGATTGAAGCTCTCTATTTACACAACTGATTATCATCATCTGTAAAATAAATAAATAAATAAAAACTTTAAAAAAAACTTGAATTTGTTGCGGTTGATAACTCAGGATTACAATAAACTAATGTGGCTTTCAACAAATAACATGAACCATAGTCTTAGTTTTATCCAATCGGAGCAGAGTAGGCGGGTCTTTCTTTCTGAGCCCAGGTGAAGCACCACAGCTCCTCCTGTCCTCACCGAACATCTGAACATGTCCCATGTTCACATCCCCTCCTCTCAAACTGAGCTGCTGAACCTTCCAGGACATAATTACATGTTCATTGTAGATATGAATGTAGGGAAAACATTTAATCTACTTTATTATATTGATTCTGACTCAACAACTTTATGTTGTTCAGTTTTCCATTGAATTTACATGACATTAAACCTGTTTATTGGTAACATTCTGTGATAGCAGTAATTGCCGTCGCGCGCGGTTCTTGAATTTGAGGAAATTGGTACTGGAAAGTCTTTGAAAGGTCCTTGAATTTGATGTTAACCAAGGTGTGGGAACCCTGCTTATAAAAAACTTTGATAAATGTTAGTCTCCTCTAAGAATATTACTAGAGTAAAAGTCTTAAAGTATCTGATTTATTTTGTACTTAAGTATCAAAAGTAAATTTCTGACATAAAATGTACTTAAGTATTAAAAGTAAAAGTACTAAGTAAAAATGAATGGTTACATTTTCTAAATGTATTTTTTAAAGGCGTGCAGCTGTGATGGATTGTGTACAAACTAATATGTGTCAGAATGGTTTATGTTTATACTTCTCATCCAAGCACAATGAAACTCAAACGGCACAGTTCGTCGGGATAGAGTTTTTATTTTTTAACAATAACAAGCCAGAATGAAGTAGGAGTAATGACTTTCTACTTCTTACCTTTTTAAAAAATGTAGGGAGTAGAAAGTACAGATGATTGTGTAAAAATGCAAGGAGTAGAAGTAAAACGTTGGCTGAAAATAATTGACTCAAGTAAAGTACTTATAGCTAAAATTTCTACTTAAGTACAGTAACAAAGTATTTGTACTTAGTTACTTTACAACTCTGGAAAACACCACAGACAAATAAGGCAAAAACATATTTTAATCAAACAAAAGCAACACTGCAGCAAGAATTCAACCTGAGTTCTGCTGGAACATCTAAACAGGATGTACAGGAGAACTAATTAGATGATGCAGAGCAGGTGTGAGGAGAGCAGCCGACACAGCGAGATTAAATGAAGCTGATATCTTAAAATATGACAAACATCATTTTAGACACTTTGTTTCTCTTGAATGTGACTTTATTTTGAATTTGACTCCCAAAACAAAGAAAAATAAGATTTTATTTTCCCTTTTGTGGAAGAATATAGCCTACATCGTTTGCTGCCTAACAATGAAGAGTTGTTGGGCATGACTCTCAGCTACCACTCTGGATTTTAGCTGCATATCTGTGGGTTTGATAAGCTTTGGTGGCCACTTTGAATCTGATTGTCTCCAAACTTTAAACAGCTGTAGATGTCCAGCTAAAGATTACTTTCAGAGAGTTTAATTAGGGTTTGTCCTCTGGTTCATGAGATATTTTGCTAACAGACAGACAAATGAACACACACTGGCAGCAGGAAATAAAATAAATACTTATGGTTACTGTGTTGCATATTTCAGCTTTGACAGTGTCCTGATGTTTTCATCCAGGTTTAAGTTGGAAGTATTTATTGACCTAATCCAAGTTATTAAAATAAACTAGTTATTTGTTCTGCAGTTGTTATCATATCAGTGGATATTTTATGAGTTATCTTCACATAATAACTTTAATTCAAAATGATTTTTACCAGATTAAAAAAATTATTAAGTATTTATATTTAGGAAAGTCATGTTTATGATGAAAATAACTGCATTTTATATGAATTAAAGTCACATTTTTGTGTATTAAGGATGCATTTTCTTAATCTCAGTCTGTTTTCTGCCTCTCATCTGTTTGTTTTATTGGTTCTTCTCCTCAGAGAGAGCAGAATGCAGGCAGTCGCTGTATTGTCTCCATGGTGTCGACCTCCATCAGCATCCAGGACCCACGTGAGTCCCAGAACCGACGGGCGTTCTGCTTCGATTATGCTTATTGGTCCCACAGTGGCTTCATCAGAGACCACAGGGGCCTCTATGTTCCTGAAGAGCCAGGGGGCCGATACGCTGACCAGGTCAGATCTAGTAAAATATACTCCATAGTGTAAAAGATAAATACACAAATATAACGCAGTGTACATATTAATGATTAAAAGAAGGTGTGTAAGTTTGCATCTGTAGGTAATGAGATGTGATTCAACCTTCAGGACAGTGTGTTCCAGGATTTGGGAGAAGGAATACTGGAGAATGCTCTGCAGGTTGGAACCCCTGTGGCTTCATTTAATTAATTTTTTAATTTGATGATCTAAAACACAACATGTCACCATATCCAAACTGTCCGGATAATGAAGGGTCTAAAATGATGTGCAGGGTTACAACGCTACACTGTTGGCATACGGCCAGACCGGCTCAGGGAAGAGTTACTCCATGATGGGCTACGGGCCGAACAAAGGTCTAGTCCCCAAACTCTGTGAAGGACTGTTTCAAGCAATCCGAGAAAACCAAGAGAGCAGACAGTGTCAGGTAAAACAGAAACAGGAAATAACTGCACTCTGATCTTACACAGGTGTGTCATGAGTGATGAGTATTTTAAATATGTTTGTGATGCATCCACAGGTTTTCTTCAGTATGTTGGAAATCTATAACGAACAGGTAACAGATAGTTGATGGTTTTATTTGTGTTTTTTAGGTTATTTGCTATTCAGCAGATTTAATATACAGTGTATATATGTATATTGAAAATTAAATACATTTACTTCATGGAGAATTGTTTTTGGCTCCTTTCTGTTTTGTTCGTTCCTTGTCCAGGTTGTTGACCTGCTGTCCCGGGGGTCTCGTAATCCAGGTGGACTCAGAGTCCGGGAGGAGCAGCAAAGAGGCTTCTATGTGGAGGGTCTTCGTACGATCCCCTGTGAGAGCGCTCCACAGGTGCAGTTATATGGAAAGATTGTAGAATTACATATTGTTCATAGAATTAGTATTTTCCTACAACATGTAGAGCTAACGACACCTGATCCCCATTATTCTGGATTAATCCCTACTCTCAGAGGTCAATCCCACTTTAAATAACATCATTGTATAAGATGAAATACAGGTGCAGCCATGAGTGTATAGGTTTGTGTCTGTTACACACCTTGAACTTTTCTGAGTAAGGGGCCATTAATTTAATATTCATAGAGCTGCCAAGTATTTGTTCAACATCTGTGCACACATATCCCTGGTGTATAACATTTAACCAACCAGTTCAAAGACTTTTATTGTAATTTAATTTAAAAAAGCTGCACAAAAAATGCTTCTTACAGATTTTACATGAATTTTTACTGTACACAGATAAAATACTCTCAAACACGCATAATGTGAGAAAATCCAGACATCATTTGTCAGTTGAAATACTTTTTTTCTGCAGGATTGTTCAAATTTTCTTAAGAAGAGAAGAACTTTGTAAGCTTGAGTCATGCTGGACGTTCCTGTTGAACTCATTAGCGCCTCTAGTGTTTGGACATGGAACTGCATCTCATTATTACATTCTAATAGTTTTAATAAACCCATCGATGTTTTTCTAACAGATACAGACTGTTACATAACTGGCCAACCTTCATGGCTGCAGGCAATGATTAAATCTCTCAAATCTCACAAATAATTGTTCAAATCTTACAAATAAGCAGTAATGGGCACAGATCCCCTAAAGCGCTAATAGGGGAACTAATTTCCTGATTAGTGCGTTAGGGCACAAAATTACAATATATTGACAATATAACAATATATGAACCCAAATACAGCTGTGGAATGTTGATAAGTTTTAAGAGAGCAACATGACAAAATGTGACTCATGTCTGTTGAAGAATGTTCCATGGTTGACTGGGTTATTTTAGTGCTTTAGAATTAGCTTTTGCTAAAACTTTCGGTGCATTAGTGCTTTAGAATTAGGGGACCTAAATATTTGAGTTAGTGTTTTAGGGATATTGGAACTAATTTTTTTGATTAGTGCTGCCCACCACTGCAAATAAGCATCAAATATTTGTTTGAATGGAAACATTCACATCTTAGTGGGATGAATGAGAATGTAAAGTGTTTGTGTAGGTGGAGCAGCTGATGGAACAAGGAACCAGGACCAGAACCACAGCTGCGACACATGTGAACGCCAACAGCAGTCGATCACACATGCTCATAATCCTGCAGCTCAAACAGGTGCGTAGTATTTTTAATAACATTAAATCACTTCAGCTAAACCTGATTCATTAAAACAGATTAAAACATTTTTTTCTTAAAGTTACTAATTTTTAACTCATTTTGTACAGTTTGTTACTTTCCATGTTGCATTTATGTTCATTTGTGTCTAAAAAGAAAATAATGAACTGAAACCTGAACCTATTAGATCTTTTCCAAAGAGAGCATCACGAAGCAGTCCAACATCAACCTGGTGGACTTGGCTGGCAGTGAGCGTCAGAGGTCATCAGGCTCTGAAGCCGACAGACTCAAAGAGGGAACAGCCATCAACCTAAGCCTCACCACTCTGGGCAACGTCATCAGGTTGTCCCGCTGTCTCTTCTGGTTTCATTAGTTTTTGTCTGGTTCTCATGTTCTCTCTCTCCTTCAGCGCTCTTGCCGATGTGGCCGTGGGGAAAAGGGTTGTTCACATCCCTTACAGAGACTCAGTTCTCACCAAGCTGCTCCAATCTGCTCTGGGAGGCAACAGTCGCACGGTTATGGTAAACATTTGTGGAAACCAGTATTGGTTATTTGCAGAGTTAAGTTGGCAAAAATATATATTTTTAATATGTTTATTTTTAAGATTGCCACCCTGAGTCCTGCAGATATCTGCTATGAGGAGTCTCTCTCCACCCTACGCTACGCTGAGAGGTCCATCAATCACTTCCACAGACGTTTCTCTGCATCTTCTCGTCTTTGGCTGCATGAAGCCATGATTGGTCCTGTCTTCCTCTCTTCAGGGCAAAGCGGATTCAGAACCGGGCGGTGGTGAACGAGAGCCCCACTGAGCGCCTTGTTAAAGAGCTGAAGGCCGAGAATGCCAGACTGCTGCAGCGACTGAGCCGAATGGGTCAGGAGGGACGCAGAGCCAGTGAAGAGTCCAGTGAGAATCTGTGTGTCTGAGAACTACTCCTCCTTAAAGTGCCTGTGACATGCCTATCCTTCAAATACAAAATGTCAAAGAAAACAACTTTATACTTAAGAAAATTGGCACAGTACACATGATTTTACCCATTTTGTCACATAACTGGCCTACTTTCTTTTGAATTTGCCTCAGTC
>JAUBOC010000043.1:12354115-12365126 GCA_032275365.1 Anablepsoides cearensis
CAAGATTATTATTCTGACACAATCAGTTCTTGTTTAGTAAATCAGTCTCAAAACAAGATCAAAAAGATTTTTTTTGGTTGGATATAAGATTTTAAAACTTGGTTAGATGGACATTTTTTGCAGTGTTCTTTTATTGATTCATAATCATGATCTTTCAACTTCCATTTTAATCGAAAGAGGGCTCAATACAAACCACATTTCCAACATGATCACATAAATACAAAACACTCTCTCTCTCTTTTTGACACTCTTTCCAGAGGAGCTCCGTCAGCTGCTGACCCACAACGAGCTCCAGATCCAAGCCATTCAGACTCTGTGGGAGCAACATCTGCAGGAGGCGCTGAAGGACTGGGAGCAGCAGTATGCCACCATCACACAGGTAAACACTCACTTTGAGTGGTTCTCAATGAGCTTTGAAGACAACACAAGTAGAGAATGTAAACAGATTTAAAAATAGTTTTAAATGTAATTGTTTAAGTAAGTATTCCTTTTATCCTAGATGTTTTTTTTTTCCTCCTGTGTTTTGCAACAAGTGCTAAAGTTGTAGTTCTCCCTGCTTTACTATCAGGAGAGGAGGATGATGCAGATGCATCCCTACATCTTGAACATCAACGAGGATGCTCAGCTGTCGGGGGTGGTGAAGCTTTTCATCCAGGAGGGTGAGTCTCTCTGCACGCTGTGAGACGTATGACTGGACTTTTTTAGAGGTGTTTAAAGTGGAGAATGATTTGTTTTAGATTAAATATCTGTAGTTTGCAACATGATTCTAAGAACCATAAAAGGGTTTTGTTGGACCAAGACTTGAGCTTCTTTGTTTTTCAGGTGAGTGGATCATCGGCCTGTGTGACTCCTCACAGACATCCATTTCTATCAAGGGTTTAGGGTGAGTTTTTTTCTATTATAACAAACGATGAAATTCAAGTGCAACTTTTAAAAACACTTCGCACAGTTTATGAAAGATTATGTGTGAGAATGAGTTAAAAATCTAGTTTGTAATCTGCAGGATAAATGGCTAAAGAGAATAATTTTCTGTTTACAAACATGTTTGAGTCAGGATCCAGGAGCGTCATGCTGCGTTCAGGAATGAAAAGCGGAGTGTTACACTGACGCCCTTATCGGGGTCAAAGGTTATCGTTAATGGGAATGCTGTGTACCAAACAACTGAACTGCAGCACCTGGTGGGTCTTTGCACTTCCTGTTGGATGATGTGACCTTTATCTGAAGCAAAGTGACTCACAACAACACTTTCAGGATCGTCTCATTTTGGGTTCAAACTCCACCTACCTGTTCATTGGTTATCCATCTGAAAGAGGCGCAGATGACTGGAGCCGCTACGACTATGACTACTTCCAGTCTGAGCTGGCAGCTGCTGAGGGCATCCATCTGGGTGAGTGGAAGAGAAGGGTGTTTATGTGTGGAGGGAAACCTGCTGGTGGGGAATCATCTGTCTGTGTTTAGGAGAGTCCAGTGCTGGATCCAATCAGACTGACCCCAGTCTGCTGGCCGTCTTCTATGACTACACCAAGCTGATGCCCATGGTGGCCGAGGCCAACCAGATGAGCCAGGAACTGAACAAGGTAACTACCAGGGTGGTGTTGACAAATGGAATAACAAATACATTCCTATGGTTCATGTGACTGAAGTTACTGTCTGCTGAGTTTTCAGGGAGTGGAGTTTAAACTGGAGATCAAGAATCTGGCGCTGTCGGACTCCAGAGGTCATGATCTGCAGAAAGACATTGTAGTTCGAGTCACCTCCAGAGGAAGCAAACAGGCTGGTGGTGTTTTTAATCTCTCTCTCATTTTCTGTAACACAGCTTAAAAAGCTGAGCTTGTCACTCTCATGCCTTCAGGTTTGGGTGTGGTCCAAAGCTAAATTTGTTAACCGCAAGTTTCTGATGGAGGAGGTCTACCAGCAGTTCCAGGCTGAACAGAGAGAGGGTGAAGTATGTGTTTAGAAAGGACAATGGCCATGCCTCTTATCATATAGAAAGGTTTTGGACAGACTACACATAACCAGGAAAAACACAGTGAATGTATTAATGTTCCAGCATGTCGTGTCTGTCTCTGCTTCCTCCTGTCAGAGAGCTGAGGGACTCTCAGCAGCTTCTTTACCCAGAGAGAGAGACCCGTTCTGGGATCCAGTGGAGCCTTTGCTCCTGGGCATGGCTCACCTCTGGCTGCAGTCTTTAGCCTTTCGCATCCCACTGGAGGAGCAGCTAGAGGTACTCTAGGAGTTCCTGCACACACATCCATCTGTAATGTCGCATGACAGATTCATGATCCGACTGATCATCAACAGGTGCTGGGGTCAGAGGGCACAGAGGAGGCCATTCTACAAGCTCAGCTGGTTCCCTGTACTTCTACTGGACTGTATGACTCACACAAACACACTATAAAATCCACAGAAATGTCAGTAATGTATCAATGAAACTTTCCAGCCCTCTAGGTGAGGATGAGATCCTGATCGATCCAACTGAAGTTCTGGGTCGACGGCTGGATTTCCAGCTGGTTCTGGATCAGTGCTGTGGGGTCCGTTGGATAAAGGAGGCTCGCAACAGAGGGGTCCAAATTGGGTAAGAAGTGCGGCTGTACACCATGTTTATAGAAACCCTGGTTACACCTCCTGGGGGTGGTCCCTCTTACATCAGCATTGGAATACCAGAAACAGTATTTTGTTTATCCTGCTGGAGCGAGGCACATGTTTAATAGAGACTTGTTGATTCTCTTACTGTTTAAAGTATGACTATGACTGATTGCAAAGTATAAGATCTAAAATTAATTTAAACAGTCACAAAATATCTCCATTTCTCCTCTTAAATCAGCTTGACTGTTAGTTTCAGGTTGTTTGACTGCAGCCAGCCTCTCTACACTCCAGCTGTGTGGCACAACATCAATCCTCTGCTGGATCATCGGGTCCACTTCGCTTCCCTCTGCACCTCCCAACGTCTGCTGGACTACCTGCAGAGCAGCGCCGTGGTGGTGGAGCTCTGGGGTCTTCAAGGTAACAAACTAAACAAGATGTATTGTGAATAGATATTCTGAAGTAGTGGTGCACTATTTTTGTTAAAAAAAAGTAGTAGTATAATTTGGTTTTCTGTTAGAGGGATGCACTTTTCTGAGTTCGTCACTTGAAGCAGTGAAGATGACTGCAGAGGGCACCTTCATCATAGATGAGCCAGGTCCACCAGAGGCTGCAGTGAGTTAGAGCTTAAATCATTACTTGTAACTTGGAATATGAAGATTTAGGGTTCATATTTATTATTCCTACACCATCATAAACACTTTTTTTTTAAGTTACTGTCATTTATAAAAGACAATAAGATATCAAACACCAGGTATTTACACTGTTTATGTTGAAGGCTGCAGGCTCTGAGCTCAGTGGTTCAATCAGAGCTCTTCAGCGGGACTTGGAGGAACTGAGGGGTGTTAATGTTTCACTCAGAAAAGAAAATCAAAGTCTGAGAGAACAACTCAGCTCAGCCAAGAACGGTGACTGAAACATTCAACAGTTTGTATCAGAAAGGTGCTCACATGTGCATCATCTCACTCTAACATCCTCATTTTGCTCCCTCTGATTGTAGGAGAGGGTGGACGTGGACGCTTGGTGCGTCCCAGCTGTGATGCAGAGTTTGCTCGTGCTTTGAAGGTTTTCTACCACAGCATGACCTCAGTCAGGGCTCAGCTGCAGCGCCTGCACAGACACAGGCCCAGTGTACGTCTGCAGCCTCAGTTACTGCAAACCTGATACAGAACTGACACAGTGCACCGTGTACTGTACTTTCACTGTCTTCTTTGTGTCCTGCAGGAGGAGTCGGACCTGCTCGGCCTCAGGCTGTTTGTGGACGAGCAGGGTCGTCTGCTGAAGGACTTCTCTGAGCAGCTGGAGCAGAGCGTCTCCACACTCAAACAAGACGTAGCCGCCATTGTTCGTCGCAAACGAGAACGGTCAGGAATCTGGTCTTAACTTAATTGAATTTGTTATTTAAACTTTAAAATATGTCTGGTCATTCTTGTACTACAAAGCAGCTCAGTCAGGTTTATCCAGCTGATAGTTTTCTTCAAACCTGGTTACTCATTACACATTTGCAGTAATTATAGTTGTAAGAAACTCCTTAATTTAATTCTTTTGATAGAAAATCTTACTGACACGTCATTAGAAAGGATTAAAGGTCTAAAATTAACCAGGTTAATAAACTTTGAGGTTAAGTGTATTTTTATGCCCTTTATGTGAACAAAGAAAGTAACATTACCTTTGATGTCAGAATTAAGTTTTAGATTTTGTTAAACTGGCTAACACAACAAAGCTCAGCCATGTTGACCTTGCTTCACCCCTCAGGTGACCCCCCACCCACCCCCTCTACTATACCAGTGGTTCCCAAAGTTGGGGTCGGGTCCCAGAACATCAAGGTGGGGTCCTGAAAAGATTTTCTGCATTAAATACACAAAAAAATTACAACTACCAATTTTTTGTTGCCATTGTTGTTACAAGAGTAAAGGTATTGTACTTTAAATGGACAAAAAAACATAATAAATAATGTTACTGTGCTCTTGTTTATTTGAGGTGAAAACAGTGTTTATCAACCAACAACAGCTGGGGTCACAGGTCTCTGCTGCTGCTATTTGTGGATCAAAAGCTGAAAAGTTTGGGAACCACTGTACTATACTATTAGTCAATGAATAAGCAGGTCTTTTAGATTGAGTTTACAAAATGTTTATTAGGCTGCATGTAAAATGTTACAGTTCTAAACTGCAAATAAATTAAGTACAGGCTTCAAAATTCACAATGTTATTGAACTCAAGTTACTGCAACTCTGAGGTGTCTCACTCACTGCTGAGTATTGAATATTAATGACTAAAGCAAACAAATCTTTACAAGTTAAAAAGCAGAGAGCTCTGTTTTTTTTTTTCTTTTTGAGCATCTCAAAATGTCTCATTTAGAGATAAAAGCACAGCCATTAATGCTTGAAAGCAGTCATGATAAAAGTACAGACAGTTGCTGTAGGTCCAAAGAAAACCTCGTTGTGGGCTCATGTACAGTAGGAGAGGCAGAAGGCAGATTAGGAATCACACAATACAGAAAATGTATGTACAACAGAGGAAGACAAACACACTAGGCCATTAGAAACCTCAGAACAAATGTTAAACTTGTGATTATCTGAGATGAACAGTCTTGATTCACCAGAATGAATCTGTGTTAACTGTTGATAATCTGTGGTATTTAATGAAAAAAGTAAAATGTCACAATACTGACAATTACGGTTTAGACAGAGAGGCAGGAGTGAAAGTTACAGAGGTATACTTGGCCTGTCAGTTTTCTTATGAGTAATGAACTTAACTTTGTAGGAAACACCCAGTAATGGATCTGCAGGTCAGAGAGAAGGCTGAGGGTACAGGTGAGGTAGGTTAATTACATCTCAAACATTTATAATATACACTTCCTGTAACATTTACTTTACAAGCAGAATAACTTTTCATCGTCAGGTTTCTGCACCTCTTTGGGCACAGTGTGTACAGGAGCAGATCAGTGGAGAATACGCCACAAAACAAAAAAAGTACAGTTCAAAGAAGCCTGTTAGCCTCGTAGATGTGTTGGTTTAAAAATGTTTAAATGAACACCTCAGTCTTTTTAGTTACAAAGTTCAACAGATTCCTGAATCTGGGTAATACAATACTCTGGTTCTTGTTATTTTTTTAAATGAAAGATGAAATAAAACACTGACCATACTGGTTTCTAAAGTGTCCAATAATAATTTTGACTGATCTACAGCTGGTTGTGTAGAACAATTCACAACAACCTGTGTACATTAAGTTGTTTTTTCTTTCCACGTCTCTTTGATGCTTTCAAGAAAAATAAAGTTTAAAACAGCTGATATTTATAGTTCTCTCTCACATGCACGCGCACAAAGTTTTAAGCAGCTGAAAACTTTCACAGTATAAAAAAATATTTTACTTAACAGAGGTCCACGATGTCAGGTCAGGCCTGGAAGTGTCGAAGTCACGCAAAGACAAACATTAAGAGCTGCAGTCCAGAACAAACAAGTCACTTTCATGAGACGCATTAC
This sequence comes from Anablepsoides cearensis, assembly GCA_032275365.1. NCBI lineage: Eukaryota > Metazoa > Chordata > Actinopteri > Cyprinodontiformes > Rivulidae > Anablepsoides > Anablepsoides cearensis. The sequence goes on from JAUBOC010000043.1 coordinate 12,360,180, forward strand.
TGTGAAAGTGAAGCAAAGTATTTCAGATTGTAACTAAAGCAATACTCGGCAGTGTTTACAAATCTACAGCATATTCACGTGGGTCCTGGTTGAGAAATTACCACCATAAAATTGGTGATTTTTAAATCTGGAGATGCAGAGCACATCTGAAGAAACCAATTTAAAGTCAAGTGCGTTGACGACTTTTAAGAACCTTTAGTCAGTTCCTGGTTTCTGTCCAGGAAAAGTTCTAGTTTTCCAACACTTTCCCTGAATAATGCCTCAAAATTAACTTAGAGTCTGAGGACATGGATTACTTCTTATCAGTTGAGTGAAGTAATTGGATTCAGCTCACAGTGACCAACTTAATCTAGAAGAGACTGGTCATATTCACTGACTGAACGGTTAACATGAAGGTCATAGAGTCCAGGATCCAAACTCACTGTTACACTGAACACCAAGCTGTTTCTGCTGAGGAGAAATCTTTCTGTGAACCTGGAGACTCCTCAGGCGCTGGTTCCATCATTGTCAGCAGCTCGGCTCTCACTTGGTGACGTTCCGTGGGTAATGAGAGTGTGTGGAGCCTCGGAAACGTCCCGCTGACTGCTGCGCCTCGAGTGACTCTCTATGTGATGCAGGCTGCTGTGAGTAGAGAGCGGGTGGTCAAGACTAGGCATGCTGCCATGGAAACTGCGCTCCTGTGGGCCTCGGTGCGCTGCAGAATCGCTTCTGAGAGAGATGGTGACAGAAATAGAGGTTAGAGGAGGAACGAGGGGAAAAGAGCAGTGGTGTGAATCGTTCGTTGCACCTGTCATCTCTGCTGCGGCGCAGGCTGCCGTGGAAGCTGGTCTTGCTGTGGATGCTGCTGGGTTTGCTTCTGGCTGATGCAGGGTGTCCGTGGTGACCCCTTAGTGGGTCGTCAAAGTCATCTAGAGTTGCCAAGTGGGTGGAAGAAGCATGTGTAGAGGTGCCCTACACAGGGATGAGAAGTTAAAGAGCTAAGCACCAGAAAAAATAATGTATTGCAAACTTAAATGCTTATTAATGCTATGGCTCAAACCCTAATAACAACTAATAAATAGGGATGCAAACAATTAATCGATTTATGATTAATGGCTTATTAGATTACAGTTTCTTACATTCGATTAATTGAAAACGTCTGTTTAAACCTTATTTCGATGTAGTTTTGACTTCATCCAGCAGAGGGTGCTGCTGCTCTACCCCAGTCCTGTTAAACTAAACAGAGCCGTGGGACCGCGCAAGTCTTTAGTTTTATTTGCGACACAACATATTAATGGACTATACCAAACCCAAAGCAAAAATACTGAAAGCTGTACCAGACCATCCACCAGCAGTATGATGGTTAAAACAAGAGAGAAGGACGACGGTAAGCTAACTGTGGCTAACGTTAGCTTCCTCTCGTTGATTTTAACTCCGTGTGAAAGAACAAAACAAAAAAGTTACAGTCGATACAAATATGAAGTTAATCTAATCTGTGTGACGTAACATGGCCAGTAAACCAATCTAATAAACAGTAACTGATGTCAGATCATGTCCAGCTGCTCAGCAAGATAGAAGCAGATGGAGTTTAACTAACAAACAAACAAACAATTAATTGCCAGTACTCATTTGTATCTCACATCTTTCAGAGATATTTTATTATGTTCTTAGTTGTTTTTGAGTTAATCTTAAAATATTACCGTGTTTAAATAACACGACCATCTTCAGGGTGGATTAAGTGTTTTACTTATTTTATTGTTATTTTTCTCAACTAGCAACTTAACAGATTCATGTTTTGTTATATTTTATAAATATGTCCAAGTTTAATAATGTGAGAGAAATCCACATTCAGTCAGGGTTTACTCACACAGCTGCACAATGAATTGTTAAAATAATACTGTACTTTTTTATTTAGTGTGTAAAAAATTAGCCCTTCGTGTCATAGAAAGACCCTTGATTCAAGAGAAATGTCAGGTTTTTAAGAAAATTGCCACTTATCAATTAGTTAGTTGTTCGATAAGATCTATCAACTTTAGATTAATCGATAACTTGCATCCCTACTAATAAACCTTAAAATGTTCAGTGAAACGTTTTATTTTAAAACCCACAGGAACTGTTGCTTTGTGCTGAAGCTGACAGCATACTGTACAAACTGCTATGTTTGAGCATGAACTGTGACTAGCTGCAGGTTGCATTCCTACCTGAGTGGAAGTCCCTCTGGATTTCCTGATGACGGGGGTGTTTGGTTCACGCAGCAGAGACTGGGTGAAGTCTGGTTGCTCCTGCAGAACCTGTCGGGACTCATTCACACCACTGCTGAAGAGGAGAAGAAAACGGTGAGGGGAAAGGACAAAAAATATGTAGGTAAAATTTGTCAACAAAAAGTTGAACCATAGAGAGAATAATAGAAGTTTGAGTATGTGACAAAAAAAATGATAATAAATTGAATGTGTTGACAAACCTGCACATATACATCATTACAAAAGTGATACTAAAATATTCAAAAGTGTAATAGGTAAAATACTATGTGTGTCACGGCACATGCTGCCAATCTAGTTACACAGAACTAATTATGTTCATAGTCTCTTCAGATTTGAAATATTGACTAAAGAACATGACGTATTTTTCTGTCAATGTACTTTCAATAACATGGACAGAGGTAGATCTGTGATGGTTTATGTGAATAAAAAATGACATTAAGCAAACTCTCAACGTCTACTTACTTTTTGCGTCTGCGTCCATGCAGGAAGCTGGCCCACTCAAAACAGGTCTTCTTACTGCCCACCCAGAAAACAGAGGGAATTCCCACCACCAACATCATCAGGTATTTAATTAGGAACAAAACCATGGCTGGTTTACCGGTCTGCTTAACCTAAGAGAGACAAAAAAATATTTAAATATTAACTCCATAATCATTCAACCAACACAGCAAAGTGATTTTAACCAGACTAAGATATCGAAGAACAACCTTTAGCATAAAAATGTATTCAAATAGTAAATTGTACTAGTACTAAATTGAGTAAGACAGAAACAACTTGTTAGTAATTTCAAATAATAAAGATTAAAACAAATCTCTGAAAAACTAAGCAGCAACCGTTTTCCCTTCAGCTAAACTTGAACTTTGCTGCGTCTCCCACTAGAGGGCAGCGGTTTACAGCATTTCTTGGTTTTGATGAAAAGAAAGTTTACAGATTTTAATAAAACCCTGTCAATTTTCTCCAGAAAAATAATTTAAAAAAGCAGACTCGTGGAGCACACATGATGATAATTTGCAATTTGTGACTTTTTAGGGTGACCTGTGTCCAAAACCAAATAAATACTAATAGGTCAACATTTAGCCTGTCTAATTAAATTAAAGTCCTGAAATAAATAAAATAAGCACTGGGTACTTAGAGAATGACCACCTGCTTAATTTGAATGAAATACACAGGATATCTAGTTTTCTACAAACATATAAATGGTATCCTCTGACACACACACACACACACACACACACACACACACACACACACACACACACACACACACACACACACACACACACCCAAGGCTAAAGATCAAATGACACATAGCAATAAATGAAATTCCGAAACTAAACAGCACGTAATGTGGATCGACTCATGAGGTCACACACAGATAGAGACATGAACACATTCGCTGACAAGTAACACAAGTGGTTGCACCTGCCTCCACACACTCACACAGACTGTCACATGGTAGCCAGCAGTTGTCTACGGGTCTGAAACAACACGGAAACATAAATGTTTTGTTTTCGTAAATTTGTTTTCTCCTTTTTTTGTGTGTCTTTTTACAAGATGGAGAAGTGCCCATTTTGTTCTGGTTATTAATTAGAGGCAGACTTTCTAAAAACACTACACTCCCACTGCTCTTCATAACTGCTACAAAGCCCTCATAGAGGACAGGCAGCAGAGCATGACTGAGCAAGCCCTGAGAAAGAGACACCAGCTGAGAAAGGGAGGAGAGGGGAAGACGGAGGAGACGGAAAGATGCAAGTGTGTGAAAACCAGCCGAAAGAGTGAAAGACAAGGAGACAAAGAAGCCCAGAGAGCAAAACAAAGATTGCACTTTTTGTGGAGTCAGGCTGGAAAGCTGCATTAGGTGAACTAATGATGCATACAGCACTCTGGTTTCCTTCACAAACATCTCCTCACTCGGCCACACACATCTATCAACCAGCTCTGTCTCATGAACACACAGGCCTTAACTGTTAATTTTAGTTTAGTTTGTGGGTTTCCTCTTTTCTTTAGTCTAAATTAGTAACATGTCCATATTTAACTTATTATGAAAACGGTTTGTTATACTTTCTGATTAAACTTTTATAGTTGGGTGAAAACTATATTTCCCTTAAACATTTGTGATTTTATCTTTTCATGCTTCGGTTAATCTTTTCATAAAGATATCTTTCACACCATCAGCAGTGTTTTCAGATCCTTTCATCAGTGACAGACTGATACACACTAGCAGCTAGAATTGATGGTCTGCAGCACATCAGCGAGACTCAACTTGTTAAAAAATAAACACACACCTTTTTACTTTATCGTATATCTCATCTTTTCATCAAAGGTTGTTGCCTGAGAACTTGGTACTAGCTAACTGTGATGGTATGCTATATCTAAGTGTCTAAAATATATTTACTATGATTTAAATACGGTTGGTACCATCAAGAATTAACAAATTTTGATGTGCATTTAGCCGAGTTAACCAGCAGCTTCTGAGGAGTATTTTCAAACAGATTGTCAAAAACATGTTTTTAGGAGATACTCAACAGATGTATTTTTGTTGCAATAAAGAAACGTTAAAATATTAAAACATATGGTTAAAACCAATGACTTAATTTTAAAAATTGTTGTATCTGTTAGGGACACAGGTGATGTACACTCACCGGCCACTTTATTAGGTACACCATGCTAGTAACGGGTTGGACCCCCTTTTGCCTTCAGAACTGCC
>JAUBOC010000043.1:12372957-12385549 GCA_032275365.1 Anablepsoides cearensis
TTCTTGGCAACTGAAACTACATTTCCTCAAAGGTATTTTGAATCTGAAAAGTGCTTCACTGAGTTAGAAGTAGAGTTTTTTTCTTCTTCTGCTACCTTTCATTTTGTTTTATTTGTATGTGTTTTTGTATTTTTTAATGAAATGAATAAAGTAAAGTATAAATTATTTTATTAGTATAAAATGCAATTCATTGTAGGCCAAACAATTTGACAAGTAGCTCTTCCTCACAGGTTACAGACCACAATTTTATTGTATTGTGTGAAAAAAAAACTGAGTTATCTATTTAGCAAAAAAACAAAGAACCTAAACACATTTGCTCAGAGAACAATTTTAAAAGGGAAAAAAATGTAAAAATAACTTCAGGATGTGAATGAAATGAATGCAACTGTGAGCATTCTGAATAAAAAGAATAGAACCAGAATATTTTCTTCTGTTTAAAAAAAAAGAAGAAAGAAGAAGAAAAAGACCCCTGACTGGTCCACCTCTGAATCAATGGAGGGATTAAGTTTCTCTTCTTTACTTCGTCTCTCCACAAAAGTTCAGGGGGAGGGAAAGAGACAAAAGGTTAAAGAAAAAACAACAGAAAAAAGACAAAGTTAGAGGCATGTGATTAACATAATGCACCCAATTATACTACTGGCAAATGAGAGACAGAAGATGTAGCTGTAATTTTAGAGGCAAAAACAGACTGTGGTGTTTTAAACATTTAGTTATATGTGTGCAAACCTTTAATGCTAGACTACAGCATGTTGAGACTGAACAAAATGTTTTCTGTGTGTCAGCGACCTGAGTGTTTCTGGTGAAATTAAATTAAATGATGCAACGAGAGAACACCTGTGACATTCTATACATTTTAGTAATGGGTTGGTTACTTGGCTAAGATATAGTCACAAAAGCTAAATTGGTGAATTCTAACAAACAGCCAGCTTTCCTTTGTGTACCTTCCCCTGGTAACCAAAACACAAAGTCAAACTCCACAATTCAAGGTTTTAGTTTTGAATTGTACATAATTTCTCTAAATAAATTTGATTGATATATTTTGTTTAGGTCAGTATTATTTTGCGTGGGTGTGTCTGTGTGTGGGGTGGTGAGAACCTGGCATGTGCATAAGGGGGAGAAAAAGAAAGAGAAGCAAGAAGGAAGAAGAAAAAAACAGAAACCTGGAGAGGAATTGAGAAGAAAGAGAGTGGCTGTTACTCGGTGGATTAGAGAGTCAAATGGATTTGAAGGAGTGCTTAGTGTGTGAGAACCTCACACACTTCCTCTAGCTGTCACCAGTTTTGTTTTGTGGTCATATCAAGGTGACAGGCTGTTGAGTCTAAAGCTTCTAAAAACACAGGCCTCGAGCTGGCACCGGTCCAACTAGTTTTTATCAAAAGCTGCACCATTTAGTGCTGTGGTGTAGATGACTACCAAATGTATCATATTAAACAGGTACTGGACACTGCCTTTTACCTTACTTCATTGACTGCTTCATGTTTTACTGTTATGACAGAAATCTAGTGTAAAAGAAATTGTGAAAAAAATAAAGAATGACCTCTCACAGTAGTGACACAGTAGTAACTTGAGTAAAAACAAAACAAAATTGTAATTTTCCTACTAAACCTTGCCAAAGTCTCTCTGGACACATCATCCTCACACACGGTATATTTTTTCTCTGTTTCAACTCAATCTCAAATCAGTTGTTGAGGGCCTGCAGCATAAATGCTGTCAGACCATATCAGCTGCTTTCATTACACTGCGCATCACAGCAACATCCTGACTCCAGTAGCTATGAGTTAAATCCTTTATTTACTCTCTTTCAGCAAAAGCAATAATGCTTTTATTCGCTTCACCCCTTCTCCTGCCAGTAGATTCATCCATTTCTGCTCCTGCTACAGACTATTACCAGCATCCTCCTTTAATGCATTAAAGCCAAATTACATTCTCTCTTACTCCCTACGGTGTAAGCAAAGTGCATCATTACAGTTCAGTTATATAATGGTTACATGATGACTCCATGTACAGCCCCTCATACCGCCCACTTTTTTCATTTCAAGTATTGCATTCCTACTGTTGTCCTCCACTTTCACTGTATAAATTAGAAATCAAGCTACATTTTAGAGTTCCGATATGCATAAATAATGAATGTGTTCATAAAGAAATACAAAACACACACACACTCTGGCGATGTGCCTGCCTCAATTCTCTCCTGTGCTTCAGACACACAGGCGTTGGCTTTAAATGGATGAAGTGCACATTTTCTGACGCTCTCCTCCCTAATCTCTGAATAGACGGTTAAGAAAGGGGCACAGTTCTCTCACACTCTCTCCCTCTTTCATCCATTTGTTGGTTTATCCATGTCTGTCCATCGTTCAATCGGGAGGACCGCACAAAGCCGTTAATGGCATTCCCTTTCACGCTTACTTCCCCTCCCATCTTCCTTCTCTTGTATTCACGTCTTATTTTCTTTGCCTCCCATTTACTCACAGCAATTATGTTGACATGGACTTGTCCACCTTCACTTCTTTTGCCTTTTTGCTCCTTTTAACATCAGTATTCATCGACTTTCTGTCATTTTATATTGGGGGGTGGGGGCTATAAAGCTGTAACAAATGTAGTACTGGTTATCTACAGTTCTCAACCATTATGTAAAATTATAACTTGCTCAGCTTTTGTTTATCATTTGATTATAAATTTCATTTATAAATTTTAGTATTCATTTTTATGTTCGTTTCAAAGAGCTGCAGGTGGCAGACCTGGATTCAAAGTAAGTTAGGAAGAAGAGGTCAAAGGAATATAACGTTAACCCAATCAGGTGTAGGATGTCTTGATGTTATTAGCTGCACTAAGAGGAGGCTAATGTAATAATCGATGATCCAGCCTAAAATTACTTGAAACTGTATCTTTATTGAGTCCTTCATCTCCGTTTTTGCCAGAGAACAATGAACAAAGCAAAAATTTAGACCATTCATAGCTGGTGTCTTAGCTTAACCAAAGATGAAAAAGGTGTTATTTAGCTGTTATATTACAGCAATAATTGTAAATCAAATTATAAATATTAAATTTTCAAAATTTGTTATGATTCTATATTTTCTGAAATAAAATTAAAAAGTAACTTCAGAAACTAAATACATAATTTTATTTGCTTCCCCTTTAATTTACAGTTCCTTTATCCTCCCCCTTGTCTTCCTGGTTTATTCTAGAACGTACCACACATCATCTAATTTTCCTCCCCTGCCTGTGTCCCTCCCTTCCTCCATTCCTCCCTTCCCTTCTTAGCCAGTTTAACTACCATGGCAACAGGTGATGTGAAGACTCTTTCATGGCCATGCCTCATTGAGGACAGGAGACAAACATTCATCCACTCACATTTTTGTAGATCTTCAACAATGGGAGAACAATATAAAAAGTAGAGCAAACAACCATGCACATGAGGAAACACAGAAAAGTGTGAAAATGAGAATAAAAGAGTCTAAGAAGCATAGGACAGGGAGGGTAAATTAAATGATAAAAAATGGAGAACTAAAAGTGTGACAGCTGAACACCCACACATCCTGACACCATATATAACCACATATACACACACACATATATGAGCGCGTGTGTTCAGTCTTTTATTATTAATAATACAAATAGACCTGACGTTCTATGAAGAGACCTATCTGCATACAAACTACAATAGATGCATTAATATGGAAGCCATTTTTGAAGAGCTGAAAAGCTGGCTTGATAAGTGCACAATTAGTGGCACAAGAGCTTTTAAAGCGGATGCGGATTCTGATTTGCAGTGTGCTGCAAATATAAGAGCAGCATTGTGTTGAGTAGGTTTGCATGAGAAGGGGATCAATGATTGCAAATGTGTGTATGTTTGTGTGCATGTTAGTGTAAGTTGGGATTAGTGCTAAGGTTTAACTTTCTCCAACTGGCTGCTGACACATTTCCACTCACACACATCATAGACCAGGTCATGGGTTCAGATTAGGACCATAAGACATGGATAACCTATATTTGTGTAATTGTGCACAAAAAGGGCTGCAAGCCATCTGAAAGAATAGACAACCTAACAGCTACTCAAAACAGAAAAACAGGAAAAAGTACCCAATAAATGCCCATAAAAACAACTAAACTCTTTGAAACTATTTCAGTCCAAGCAATTGGGATACTCTAGATTTTTAAACCTTTTGATTTTAACCAGATAGTTGCTTTTCAACAGTTTCTCAATCAAAAAATATATACCAGTAACACACTGATGTTGCTCAAATGTTAAACACAAATAATGCCATTGTAAATATCTGTTAAAGCAGGGGGCAAACTGAAGCTGTGTAGAATATAGAAAAAGCTCAGACTTGTACGTTTATAGGTTTTGAGTTGTTTTATGACAAACTACCCTGCTTATAGGGTTGTTGCAGTGTATGTTAGAATGATCTTGTTTTCCACTTACAGGCATTTCTACACAGCCAACATACGGACAAGCTCCTGTCTTCTCTTTATTACTGAATGTCTAACCTAAGGCTAGAAGATGATGCCAATACCAGTCAGTCCAAAAGTGATCAACTATGATATTCCCATTAATAAAATTTCAATCAGTATCAGCAATTTTCATGATCTGAAACCTTTGAACCCTTCACACAGCATTTAATATGTTCACCTCCCAACACACTGACTACTGTGCAGGCATTTAACAGAAATAAACAAATAAAAATCAATCTTTAGAATGAAAACTTGTGTTTATGTATTTAGCCAGGCTATGGGGTGGCATTTTAGAACTGGAAAATCCCTTTTCAAATCTCTTTTAGGAATTGTGACGCTGACTAAGCAGCAGTAGCAGCTATGTAGATGGGAACAGTCTGCCAAAAAACAGCACCAGGCAGTGCTTTTGTTCAGGGCATAAATAAATAATTACTTCATTTGCGTTAGCAGTTTTAACAGACTGTCAGAAAAGGCAGGATAATTAAGAGTTCAAATGAAATAAACAGGAACTTTTAAACTCAATGAGGACCTGTCTATCTATAGAGTAAAGGGGTAATGAGCCTCTTCAAATGCAAAAAAAAGCAAGTGCACCACGTATGTGTGTGCGCGCACGCACACACACACACACACACACACACACACACACACACACACACACACACACACACACACACACACAAACACGATGGTATAAAAGCAACACAGCCACCCCACACACCCACAAAGCATACCTCTCTCACAAACCTCTTTTATATTCACACAAATACACACAAGCCTCAATCACAGGTTTTGAGCCTGAACGCGCATGCACAAACACACACACACACACGTTTGTTTTTCTATCCTCATGAGGACTTTGCATCAACTTCAATTAATTTAATGGTCATTTCTACAGCCTATCCCTGACCCCTTACCAAAAACCTTACCTCATACCTGACCCAAAACCTAGCCTAAACCTAACCCACCAAGAGCATTTACCCCAGTGGGGACCGGGCTTTTGTCCTCACCAGGATGTGTGGGAAAATGGTTAAATATTGTCCCCACCAGGTAGCAAAAACATACACACACACACACACACACACACACAGAAACATGTTGGCCTCAGGGTGGCGTTTTACAAATCAACCAGTCTGATTCTGAAACACAGGACCCCATGGTGAGAGAAACACAAACAGCACAGACAGTAGAGTTGAAAGACTTTACACAACCTGTTATTTTGCTCCGAGTTCCCTCCATTTAATTTCTCACACTCTCTTCCTGGCATTGCCCTTTATTTCAACACTTTTCTCATCTGTTACTTTTGGGACCCATATGGGTTATTTTATTAGCCCATTTACATTTGAAAATTATTTTAACATGTTTTTTTGTTTGGTCAGATATTTGTTTTCTCTGTATATTATTAAAATATTTAAAATTTTACATATAACAAAAGACAAGTTGTGAATGGGGGAAAAAACACTGATTATCCATAGGGAAAGGTGGGGGTTATGGTCCTCAAGCAAATATAGAACATAAGTCTTGACCAAATCACAATCTAAATATAATTTATTTTGAACATGTGACAACTGAACACTGATTGTCTTTTAAACACAGTATTCTGTTGTTTTCCAAATAATCCTTTTTTTAAACTGATCATTTGTTCAAGGGCTTTGCTTTGCCTTTCACACCAGGATTAATGACAGAATACACGGACACTCCTGACAAGCTGAATGAGGTATGTTAGCAAAGACTACCCACTACAGTGTAGTCATTAAACCCTTTAAATTTAAAAACTGACACTGTTGCAAAAATAAGAAACTGTACAAAGTATGACCCTTTTTGTCATTAAAAGTGTGGGAATATACAAACTAGTGAATGTAACAAAAACATGAGGTAAAAGGGAAATACCCAAAACTAACATGAGCTCTAAATTTTGCATCTTTTCAGAATATGAAACAAAAGCGTACCACCAGCACAATACATCCTCTTCCACTGTAGTCTGGCCTTTCTATACAGGAGCATAAGGTAGAAGTGTTTAATAAAATATATAGCACTTCCGGCTTTGATAAATCTAGTTTGCCTCTCATTCTGTCATACTAAAAAACAGTGTTTATAATATTTATGGTCCTTAAATAATGTCACCATTAACGGCTAATCCCCCGAGAACCACAATGTCAGGCTGTGGCAGATGGACAGTAAAGATTACATTTTTCACTATCAGATAAAAATCATAATAAGTACAGGCACAACAGCAACCCTTAGTACATGTTCAGTTTTCGCACAATTTCATTTTCTAAATTCATCTCTGGCCTTTATTCAGTTCCCCCTCTCATGTTTCACTGTCTCATCCCCTTTACTCAGGTTTAATTGACTATTGTGGCAGATGGGGTGGTCCATGGTGTGTGGGAATCAATGTCATTGTGGAGCTGAGAGATTAGCAGCTAGTTTGCACCAGTGAGCAATGACAGCTGGGACCATAAGTGTGCTGACACCCCCCACATGCAAACATTCACAGGAAGTACAAGAGTCTTTGTATTTAAACTTAGTTAGTATAAAAGGACTAAGAAAATTAGGATATTTCTAAAGCTTGCCACATCTACGTTGTATGTGTGTATAAAAACACACTAAAAATTTAACACTCAAAAATGTTCTGTTTATGACTTAACTAGACCTAACATAAAAATTATAAAAGAGAAAACAGTATTTTTGGTGTCAGTTAAAAATGAGGACTCACCTCTGAAAGCTGTGCACAATTAAAAAAAGAAAAGCTAAATTTAAAATTCCTAAAACAACAATCCAAATATGCCAACAACATACAGTAAGTCACTAAAATGATTTAAAAGACATGCAAGCTTCACCACAGAGGCTGAGCAATCAGAGTAAGATCTGACCCAAAACAGTGACTGACAGTCTACATTTTTAAATAAAGTATCTTCAGCTCCTCACACTGATTTGGCTGAAGTTGTTTGTATTTATTTATTTATTTATTTATTTATTTATTTATATATAATCTTTGGACTTTGTCAAAATTACTTTAAGTTTAATTAATTCAATATATTGTAATTATAAATATATAAAATAAATTGGGTTTACCAGTTGACTTAAAGCTATAAATGGTGTTCTGTGTTTTGTCTATGGTTCAAAAAGCTCAAACAACCAGAGAACAACAAGCCTTTTAGTTTTTGAAATACAAAAATCTTGCATAATCTAAAAAGTGTTGCTCTTTCAAGTATTGAAAGACCATGGCTGACTTGGTTCTATAAGTGTTAGTGATCTTGTCCTGGTATGTTCTTAGTGCAGTAGTAAAAATTACTTTCTAGATGGTCCCACTTTTGCATAAAAAAACTCATATTACTTTTCTGCATTCATAATTTCATTAATTTTGACAAATCCCCAAACAGCCTCTAACCATGTAAGACCATCCACTGTGTTCAAGGATGGCATCTTTCTGACCTCTATAAATCAGACAGTTTAAATAAAACATCAAAATTCACCACAACTAAATTACATTTTTAAACTTCTGTTTTAGAGTACTCATATGAGCACATGTGGACATGCATGTACTGTATGTTGATCATCATAAACACACAGGGTCATTGACAGAAGATGGCATTATGCAGCCAGAGTTTTCTAGTGAGAGATTATTAAATTTCCTCCAGGGTTCCCACCAGGGCAATCATGCTTGCTCACAGCAGAGCAGAGCAGGAAAACTGACAGAGCTCATGTTGTTAGTCAACCATCTTCAGAAAACTGCCTCTTCCATGACTGAAGGGACCGTGGGTGTCAGTTACTTGGCTCCTACTTCATCTGGGTCAAATCAAGTTCAACAACAGATGCTTCTCACAGACTCTGAGACGGCATGTTTTGACTTGACAGTGGGGAATTGACATGATTTAACAATTGCATTGACTTTCATGTGCTGACTGAATGCTATGACTACACATTTATCATACAGTAAGAAACATGAGCATCAAACAAAAAAAAAAAGCTTGGTTTCTTAATCTTTACATATTCTGAAAGGAATAAATAAGATATTCGAAATCAGTGATCGTACAGAGGACTCCTAAGAGACTTCACTGCAAATTTTGATGCGGGAGAAATAATTTACAGTGATGAAATATGATAATATTAGTTTGGGTGACAATCTGGTTTTTGACATGAGAAAGTGCTTACTATGCAGGACAAAAGAAAAAAAAATCCCACAGGATGCGATGCACCTAGCCAACACTGGCCTTGTACATATTCATCAGCTTTTCAGCAGTGGTAATTTAATATGCCAACTATGAACAGCTGGAAGCAAACTTGACTCCAGTGACTGTATTTGTTACTCATCTGACATTTAAACTTACAACATTGGTTGCAAGCTAGCCAAAACATAGGCAAAACTATGTCCTTCAGCAAATTTAGCTGCTTTTGGAGCTAAAGACATGGCGGTACATGAAAAAGCAAAAACAGAACTAAATAATGCTGTTTAGACTGAATTATGTCAATATGAATTTTTCCAAAACTAAACCTTGCCTTTTTTGTTCTTCTTTTTTTACTGTTAATTGCAGTTCATTTTAGTACGTCAAAAACAAAAAGCCTAGGCCTAAAATACCATGCGCTGATTTTGATAATAACAAAATTTGCTGCAAACAGGTAATTACAGCAGTTTATTAGCAACACCTTGTTCTCTACCTTTTCACACTCTCAAGGGAGTAACAATAGAGTAGGAAAGTGAGGTAACATGATAAAGATGGATAGTCTGGGTCTAGTGTTGAACTCTGGATATGAAACAGCATTTCTCTATGCCCTAAAACCAGTGCCAACATTCCATCCACATAAGAACCTCACTGGAAGACAGTCTCCATATGCTGCTGATCAGGTAGCATATTCTGTCTGTCAGCTGCTGAGCCAGTGCCTACACATTTATCTGAGTCTATGCTGAGCAGTGACATGTAGCAGATGATGGATTTGTAACATGAGGAAGACAGAAGATCAAGTATAAACTTTTTGGTCTTTTTTTCCTCTTAAGTCTCTGACTTTAATGCCTGTTGGTTTTGTGGATCCCACAGCTAAAAAAAGTTCAGTGGCAGAAGTTTCTCAGTGTAAAACAAGGTCACTTGTTCACATCTGAACACATTTTTTGTATGGAATGATAAAAACCTGCATATTAGGTATTGCTAAATGAGTGCTTGAGTATCGGGCTTTTTGCAGACAAGAACATGTGTAATAATGAATATGAGTAGCAAAACATAGATGAATTGACTGATACGTCTTTTGTCTTTTGATTATCACAGGCTAGATTATCAACTGAGCACTGTAATTTTCTGATCTAGTTATATGTGAGCCGTTCCGACACCATTACAATAGGCTGTATAAAAAAAAAAAAAAACCTCATTTGCTGCAGGTGCACAGCACGACATGACAAAACTCTGCAGGATGCTGCTTTGAAGTTGTTTACCATGACTGTATTTGAATTTGATTTAAAGCATATTTTTTAAATCCTCAAAATAAATTTAATGCAGATTATCAAACAGTAGCATTACTGACATGCTGTGGTATGCATTACCTAAAAAAATTACAGAAACCTTACCTCCATAGCCAGTGCAGCCGTTTGCTGGTCATAGTGATTCAGGAGATTGGGCATAAAGGTGGTGTTGTAAGGCAGATCCTGGCACATTCTCAGTCTGATGGGCTCACAGCTGAACTCACTGTGGCTTTCTGTATATTCTATGTGAATGGACAGAGCAGGGCTAATCAGGAAGAAGAATAAGTGAAGGATAAAGAAAAAGCAAACAGGAGCATTTTGTCCGCAGACAATGGTTTTGCTTTTTGAATGCCTGTCTTTGGCACATTCTTCTCCAACAGGTGTTTGCATTTTAACGATCCACATATTTTCACCGTCTTACGACATTACCATCATCTTCAGAGTTACTTGATGGCCAATGCTCTATGCAAGTAAAAGGGAGAAATTCAGATCGTCTAAACGGCAAACTGGATGTCCCAATTCATATGCCAGTTCCAAACAGAGTTGTTCTTTGTATCAATCCTCAAAATTTCCAGTCCAGACATTTTTTTTTTCTTATACGGTTTGAAAACGGGCCTTTAAAGACACTCAAATTATTTCTGATTTAACAACCAACATGTGGTTTTTCCCCATGCTCCGATGGTCAAAAGCAGCTTCCCCTTGGTCCATCTCTAAACCAAGTCAAAAACCAGTCCACCAGCCACTTGTTACAGGTCCTCTGAGGGTTACTGTCCATCCTCTCCTTTCACCACTTGTTCATCTCTTCGCTCTGTATTTCCAGCAGTGTTTGAAAGAATCGCTGAGCCCACATAGCACCATGATAACCAGAACGGTTTTGCAGACTCCCCTGCAAGACACAAAATCCATGTTAAATTGTCACACTGGATCAGACCCATCAAACAGGTTCTACAAGTTCAAATAGACAGGCTCGATGAAGGCAGAGGGGATTTAGTTGGAGTTTACAGTCTGATCAGCCGCACCCTTCTTTACACAAGGAAATGAAAGGATCAAGTAACATCATAGGTGTATGTGTGTGTATATATAAATGTAATTGATGCAAAGCAGATTTTTTTTTTGACACAATGGATTTTTTTAAACAAACAGCCCTGGCTTGTGGCGGTGTGTGGGGTTATCTTGTGTAAGGCTGAAGTCAGCGGGGTCATGTTGCAGACTACAGAGAGCCGCCGCAGCTACCGGGGGTTCGGATGTGAACGCTACACCTGCGCGGACGTTCAGACGGACACCACCGCCGCCCCCTCTCCCCATATCATTCACATCACACACACTCTCACGTTTGTGCGAGGTTTCACTCCTCCGCGATGTTGTCAACACACCCACCGATACGACTTTTACGTGCGGCCGCTGCAAACTTTAAAAAATTAAACAGATCAATTCACGCACGGGTCAAAAAAACAAACAAACAAACAAACAAACAAACAAACAAACAAACAAACAAACAAACGTAGTTGTTGTTGCGCTCGCGCTACGCTGACAGCTAGCTAAGCTACCAGTGTTAAATTGATTGCTAATTTAAGTGAACACCTGCGTAACGTTTACCGATAATGTTTGCTAAATATCGTTACCGGGGAGTGGAGGGGAAAAGCGGACTCAGGTATCCCAGCCTATATTTTTCACTGAAGTGTCTGACTGTCGTTGAGACGGCTGACTCTCAGGAATGACCGACCATCAATCCGTTTGTCACCGCAGTGTCTTCAAGACAGCCGCAGCCGCTGCAGCAGCAGCGAGGCGTACTCGCGTGTTTTCTCCGAGAGCGTTCATGTCGTCCGAGCCTCGCCCGTAACAGAACATGCACCGCTAATTATCTAACGCTATTATAGTAAATTATTTACCTTTTTCTGTGCGAGGAACCGCGAGCGGTTCGGGCGGTCCTCGGCGCTGCTCGCTGCGGTTACTGCAGATTGAATCCAGTCCACACATCGGGAACGCGCAGCCACCGTGGACGCGCAGAGAGCGGGGATGGATGCACGTGGGCGTTGGAAACAGTCTACTAAATAAAAACATTGTTTTATGTGGAATACTACTTGTCATCATTTTTCATTGTAATTGTACTTACTAACCTGAAATATCTCTTGTAGCTTTATGAGTCATCCATAAAAAATAAAACAAAACAATGAATCACAAAAGCAATTTTATAGTATTTTAAACAAATATGTGACCGATCATATTGAAATGAGGAATAAGTCAAATTAGGTCAAAATGACCTAATTACATTTTCAGATTCCTGGCTTTAAATGCTATATTTTGATACCTGGATCATGCTAATTATCAGAGGTGGGCACAGTTCCCCTAAAGCACTAACAGGGGAACTAATTTCCTGATTAGTGCTTTGGGGCTTTTGACAGTTTTATATTTTATTAGTGGATTAGCACTTGCTAATTTTATAGACTAAATTTAGAGCAGGTCTATAAATGTTATTGATCAATGTTAATGTTAACTGAGGGTGAAAGCTGTCTCACATTTTGCTCATATGTGTGTCACTTATCCACTAGATGACAATATACTGACAATATATGAACTCAAATACATCTGTGGAATGTCAATGATAAGTCTTAAATCAAGTCAAGTCAAGTCAACTTTATTTATATAGCACATTTAAAAACAACTGCCGTTGGCCAAAGTGCTTCACATATT
>JAUBOC010000043.1:12413217-12439597 GCA_032275365.1 Anablepsoides cearensis
TCTAACATGCATGAATGAGTCAAAGCAAGGCTTTGGGTACGTTTTTGATGAGAGGATAACATTATAACATGATATAATACTCAAAAAAGTTGATTTTACATGATATAGCCCCTTTAAAACACTGATAGAACCAGCAGCTGCACTTCATATTAGTGACAAACTTTGGTCTTTTTTGATGGATTCCCTTTATTTTTGCTTTTACTTTTATTTAAAAAATGTTTCCATTCACTGTGGGTAGCTAAGGTTCTTCTTCTACTTATTAAAAAGGTTGTTAAATATCTTAGTGGCGAATTACCTCTACTAGTGGTGAGAAAGTGTATTGCACCTTATTTAAACTCAATGCGGTCCCGCGGCCCAAAGTTAAAAACTGTTGTTCTTTTGAGGCCCTCGAGGTAGCGCTTGTAGCCCACAATGGGCCGCGGCCCATGGGTTAAGAATCTCTGATTTAATGCATTACTCGGCTGTTTGTCTTTGGATGGTAGTGTGTGCGGACAACAACCATGTTCGGACGTGGACGGTGACGCGGTTCAGAGGGATGATCTCCACGCAGCCAGGCTCCACCCCACTGGCTTCCTTTAAGATACTGTCCTTAGAGGAGACAGAGAGCCATGGAAGCTACTGCTCTGGAAATGATATAGGTGAGAACAACAAGAAGGGAAGCATGAAATTACAGATTTAAACAATGTTTGATATGAGAAACGCTCATCTCGACAATGAGTCCAGTTTGTCACAGGACAAACAAATTCAAACACTTTAGTGGTGAGAATTCAATAAACAAATACTTGTGAGGGTTTTATATTAAAAGAGGTTATGGGTTTCTGCTGTTAGGGCCGTTTGGAGAAAGAGACGATCAACAGGTATTCATCCAGAAGGTCATTCCTATCACTAACAAACTGTTTGTGAGACTCTCCTCGACTGGAAAAAGGTACAGCCCCCCCCCAATATACGCCTCTCAGCTCACCGTGATTGATGGGATTTTATTTACAAGCATTGGTTTCACTTTTATGCGTACTTCAGAATCTGCGAGGTGCAGTCAGTGGACGGAACTACGATCACTTGCTTCATGGTTCGGGAGTGTGAGGGTTCCAGTCGAATGGGATCTCGACCCCGGCGTTACCTGTTCACCGGTCATGGCAACGGCAGCATACAGATGTGGGACCTCACCACCGCCATGGACACGGCCAACAAAGGAGAGGAGAGGAGAAAAGAAGGTGAAGAAAGAGAAGTGAAAGGAAAGATTTCACCACACAATACGTTAATCAGAATTAATGCGTTACATACGTTTGTTAATATCTCGAGTCGATCTTGGGTTTGACAGATGTAGGCGGGCCGACAGAGGAGGAGCTGCTACAGCTGCTGGACCAGTGTGACCTGAGTGCTTCTCGCTGTGCCACGCCCAACATTAGCCCCGCCCCCTCCGTGCTGCACCACACACGCCTCAGAGAGTCTTGCTCGAGGTAGAAATCACGCCAAGCAGCACGCGCTTATCAGGTCATGGTATGAAAACGTCAGACAGCGTTTCTGATCATGAAACGTCTCAACCTCAGTCTGCAGCTGCAGAGCCAGGAGCCCATACCTGAGAGCCAGGCCACTTACGGAGCTGTGCGGCCCTACAGAGAGAGCCCCCTGCTGGCCCGCGCTCGACGAACTGAATCCTTCAACAGCTACAGGTGAAGAAACATATGAGATAAATCTTAGGCCAGCAGGAACTGATCTTTAATTGCTCAGATTGAATACGAATGTGCATATTTGAAATTGAATGCATTGGTTTGAAAATAAATTTCACTAAATTGAAATTGAATTTAAAGTTTTGAATTTAAATTCATTTGCTTTGAAACTATATTTTGGTTTGTTTATTTATTTATTATGAAAATTTATACATTTCATTTAAAAACAAAAACTATACATACAACAAATAATACAAATCACAAATAAAATGAAAGGTGGCAGAAAGAAGAAAAAATTCTTATTAACATCTGCCCCTTTTTTCCAAAATTAAAGAAAAAAAAAGAAATAATTAAAATTCAAATTTCAAATTATGCACATACAGATTGAATCTGAGCAATTCAACTTCAATTCCTGCTGGCACAAGATTCATCCCATAGAACATTAGGTGTTTTAGGTACTGCAGTTTCTGTAGCTGTAATGATGTAAATAATAAAACTGCAAGTCATTTTGGCTTAAATGTAGGTAATTGATGAATACAAACAACAAAGAACAAGAACATTTCTGTCATCTTATAATCTGCTGACATTATTACTGATAGAGTATTTAGTGTTTTGGGTCAGTAAAGAGTTTGTCAGTTGTGGGCAAAGAAAGAAGAAAGCAGATGCCTGATTTTGAAATAGATGTTTTGCTTGCCTCCTTTAGCTCAGGCAGTATTTTGTCTTTGCCCTGCGACTAATTCCAGTTTTTAATTCCATAGAGATTTCCAGAACTTCAGCCTGAGGGGTGCCCTGGACAATACAGGTCAGACATCCAACTACGGACCCCACCAGACACCTGATGCTCGCCGTTCACTTTGTGACTTTGGGCCTGAGGACGGGGAGAGGAGAAGCTCCGTCATGGAGCTCTGGGCTTCCCGTACTACCAGTGTGAGCTCTAACGTCGCTGCTGGATGCGTCTTGGCGACAAAAGCAGAAGCGAGTCAAGAACCGTCGCTGCAGCCTCCGGGTAGCCCAGTCCCAGCGGGGGACATGAGGCGAAAGGTGCATTCTCAGTCAGAGGAAGGAGACAGTGCTGCGTCAGGAGGAGACGGGGCGAAGGCTGAAGGAGGTGCGAGGAAGAGGGGAGTACTAGAAGGGGGGTTTCTGGGGCGAAAGAGGGCTCCGCCCGTGCCACACCTCTCTTCCCTTCCCTCTGGATCTGAAGGCGGGGCCAGCGACTCGTCTTCAAACGCCTCCCCCTCCCCAACCAAAGTGGCTGCCTCCACCTCGCCACGAAACAGGAAGCTGGCGCCGGATCCTTCCAGCCAGGACAGCAGCCTCTGAGAGCGACTCCTGTTTTGATTCCAGTCTGTGGATTTATCTTGTTGAGACATCTTGCAGGTGCACGCAGCAGCTGGGGGAGAACAAATGTTGTCTGGGATATACGGTCGTTGTGAGACCAACGTGAAGCAGCTACAAGATCCTAACGAATCAGTACGACATCTCAGTTTGAGTACGAATATATTTTTTATTAGCATCTCCAAATGTTTGATCCTGTCTGCTGGGGTGTAACTGGAGCTTCTCAAGATCTCAGTTTACTGCGTTGTTGCTCACTCATAAACAAACAGTAACCATGGTAACAACAGGGGGGGGGGGGGGGGTGTGTTTAATCAGCTCTACAGAGGCGTTAGGTCACAGATGAAGCGAAATACATGAAGAAATCAGGACTAATCAAAGTACAAACTGCAATCAGCAGATACACATCAAATAAAACCTATAAATTAACATGTATTGACCCTTTGCACCTACGTCACTGAGTCACATGGTGATGCCATGACGGACGTCAGAAGCGAGGGAGCGGTGTATTGAACAGAATGACTGCAATTGTTTTTCCAAGTTGTTTTGGGGGGTTTTGACATGGCTTCTAGCCTGCTTGTTGAAATCGAGCTAGCATGTGGAAGTAGCAGAGCTAGTTGGGCTCATAAACAGCTGCATTTACAAAAGTTAACAAAGCTAACCAGTAAAATAGACGGAATGTTCTGTCACATGCATGCCGACCCCTTCGGACCTTTTTGCTACTTAAAGATCCGATTGAGCTGGTTATTTAACTATTTATTTATTTATTTATTTTCCACAACCTACAGGCTCTGTCACGTAAAATAAATTTGAAGCAGAGTTAAAAAAAAAAAACGGAAATTCATGTTCACAGTCCGTACAACTTGACATGTAGTGCTGCCAGCGAGATTGATCTGTAAAAATGAAAAAGGTGGATCTGTCCTGCATGCGGAGAGCCGTGAGCTCACCAGTTCATGCGGTGTCAGTGGATCAGAACCAGAGGAGCTGTTTCAGCTTCGTGCAGCAGCAGGTTGGCTCATTTTTAGCTCTCAGAAACTGTTGTAGTCTTGCTGACAGCACAAACTCATGGAAAAGTGAGTTAAAAAAAAACTGACAACAAATCGTTCAGAATATAAGATAAACATTTAGTTGTTAAAATGTCTGTTTATTAACTGATTCAGACATCAACCCTCCAGACATGTCAAGAACAGATTGTCAGTAAATTATAGATGCAGATTTTCTCTTATTTTGTATATAGTATATATATTTATATATGGTATATGGACGGTTAGGACATTCTGGCAGATTTTTTCAAACATCCATCCATCTATTATGTTCTGCTTTATCCAGAGTTGGGTCACAGAAGCTTGAGCAAGGAAACCCTGACCTCTCTCTCCCCAGCCCCCTCAGCTCTTCTGGGGGGATTCCAAGGTGTTCCAAGCCAGTCGAGACACTGGCGAGTGTTACGTCTCAGAGGCTGTAGGATGTATAGAAAAAACCCAAAACAAATTAAATAACCATCTTCCAAGCCGCTCTGCCACTAGAATTAAGTTCTCCATTTCTTCCCGTCCTCCCTGCTCCTCTCGGCTGCAGGTGAAGTTATCTCCACCCGGTTTCTGGCTTTTCCCGCGACCAATCAACAGTCCTCTTCTCAGCATCCTGGTTGGATTGCGTGTGACTTATACAGACTTTTTGCTGTGAGTGTGTGTGGATTTGTCTTAGGTTATGGTGACGTCACGTGCAAAGGGTCAATATATATATATATATATATATATAATTTAAATTTAGAAAGGAAAAATAATCAGATAATGCAACCTGCATTTAAAATGTCATGATCTTAAAGTGTTTACTCACTAACCAGATGATCACCTGACCGATCTTTTTAGTCCTACCTCCACATCAGTTCTTTCGTTGTGCAGCAGAAACTCATGTTAACTTACCTTAAACACGTTTACCTTAGCCAGAACGTCGGCAGCTACTTGAATCCCTGAATACTTTAATAGAAGAGCCAGATGAGTGAGTTGTTTCTGCACTGTTGAAAAAAATTGACTGACAGCCAGCTGTTAATTAGCTTTTGACAGTTAGTTGGTTGATGTTATAGCTGGATAGTGCTATGTAGTAGCTGTCTGGTTTGACGGTTTTTCTTGGAATGGTTACTGGTCTGCAAAAACACTCCAGGATACATATTATGAGCTGTTGGCTTGTCAATAATCTTATACTAAATATACTTTAAAGTCTCTTTGATCCTCAAAAGAGGCGTCAAAACCCATTACTGTCATGTGTTCCAACATAGTAGGTGTTAACATTTTTACAATGTACATTATATTTGTGAACAAATCATTTGTGGCATGATGCTTAAAAATAACATTTACGTCAACAATGATTACAAATGTTTTTTTTATTTTCAGTTCTTTTGTGTTTGCTATGCTTGTTAGGCCTCATGTTTTTGATAAAGGTTTAAAAGAATAACAGATTCAGTTCCTGTTTAGCGTTAGCTACTTACCCCCGGTGTGCCTGTGCAAGAGAACACTAAATATTTCTTGTTTTGTCACTTTCACCTAACATGGAATGTACACAAACACTACTTCACTTTATTCCCCTTAAAACAGATTTTAACGTGTAATGAATTGTGTTGGATGGCTGTTGCAGTGCCTTATTTAACTGTTGTGTTTCGATTGATAAGTGTTGTGACCAAAAGATTGTGAAGATGGGGATCACTGTGTAGCCACATCATGGACCTGTCCACTTGGACATTAGCTGGAATTGTTTTGCTATGGATTTACGCCTGGCCACTTTAGATTTGATCATAAACCAGAGTAACTTCCAACAGACCATTATGCAGTTATGAGTACTAGCAGAGACTAACTTTTCGGGGTTGCAGGTCAACCGAGAGAACGCCATTAGAATTGTGCAAATTCAACAAGCTCAAAAATGAGATTTATTGGTTGAATTTGTTCAGTAAATTTAGCAACCTTAGCATCTTCCCGAAAAAATATGGGTGTTACGTTACGGCATAAATATTTGTCACAATTTTTAACTACGAAATGGTCTATTCCACACGTCACAATGAAACAAGTGTGAAAGAAACACACCAGTCTGGATAGGATCCAGCTGTGCACTCTTTAAATGACTAACTTGATTGACATACTTTTGTTTTTTTTTTCCTTAACTAACTTAACAAATTCTAATTTATATTTTAGAATTATGTGTAGCATCTTTACTGCTTATGATTTCTGTAAAGATTTATCTCACTGCTTGCACAAACTGATAGACTAACAGAACAGGCAGTACATAAACAAGACAAAATCCTAATACGGATGCATAGGTGTGTTTATTCAGACATTCACATAAGGCCTATATTGATGTAATCATATATTGGACCTAAATTCATTTGTTTTTGCACTATTAAGACTACAGTAACATGTTTATTCTAGATGAAAATATAATGTTTAATGTATATTTTAGTATATACTTATTTGTCTGCTTGTTTTATCTGTGAGCTCTTAACTCCTCTCTGGCTGTGATTACATTTTAATGCAGATGCTCGTGAAGTAAAAGAAATACATATCTGTTTATTTAAACTTCCTAACATGTTCTACTTTGTGTGTTCAAGCTGCAATACGTGGTAATAATATTTAGAGGTACTTTGAACATCGATAAAATATAAAAGTTTATTAAATCGCAATGTTCTTTACATCCTGTTTACTGAACTTTCTTTTTAGTTTATTTTATCGTGTCGTTTACAAATTGTACATTTATTTAAAATATTATGTGTATCCTATATGAAAAATTTAATGCATTGTCTCAACGATATGTTGTAAAAAATATCTTGTTTTTCCGGATTTTAGATGCTAAAACTTTTAAACCGCTAACAGAAGTGTCAGCATGAATAATTAAAATCCTTGTTTTGTAATCATTTTAATCTTTTTTTTATTTGGACTCAGAAAAAAAAGAAAGTGAGGAGTCACAGCTGAGTTTTCAGCACGTGGTTTCTCTGGTGATTTTTTTTGTTTGGAACATCACGGAGGTGTGTTTTGTTACCTTGAATTTTGGTTTTACTAACCTTCCAGCTCAGACAGTCGCCTCTTTGAGATGGCGTCTGTCGTCATTGTGATTTATGAGTTTAATAAAACGTTTTTTCTGTGTGTGTGTGTGTGTGTGTGTAGCTCTGGGCCATACTGTCCTTTACAATCACTCCACACTCTCTTTTCACAGCCTCGCCCTCCCTCTGTGGCTGACAATAGCTGTGAATGTGGCTGTGAATGCTTTCGAAGTGCCCTTGTCAGATTGGCGTCCTTGAGCGAGGGCACGCTTGTTACTGCCACTTTGTTAATTTCAAACTTGCCTCCACGTCCCCTTAAGGGACGCGGGAGCAAAACTAAATTATGGCTGCATAGTTTTGATGGAGACATCGACGCTGTGTGTGTGTTTGTGCTGTTGTCTGTGTGTGTGTATGTGTGGTAACTAACTGTACAGCTGCTGGCACATCTATGTGGAACAAACTCAACAGAAACAAGATTTCCTGAACTGAAATTACATGTAGAGCAACAGGAGTCTCTGTGACACATTTTTCGGTTAAGCAGCTTCATTTGTGTTGTACCCATTAGTGAAGCGTAACAGTGTATTAAGGCTGTGTATAAGCAGCGTTGCAGCTTTTAATCATATGTATGTTCCTCACTATTGACACCCACGTGCAGAATATTTAATGTTTGTGCAAACTATTCTGATTTTAAGTGTATTTGGATGTGTTTAGATGAACAAACAGTGGTACCACATGGAGCAAATAATTATAGGTGTCTATTTGTTTTGTTTTGTTTTTTTTTTACGTGACATTGTGGCACTTTAGTGCTTATTTTCTGACTGCTGCTTCCAAATCCTGACATTTCAGTTCATAATGGAGTAAACAAAAAAATAACAGCTGTAAAGTGTCTCGTTCTTTTTAACCATTAAGCAATTAGTTAATCTTGTCAAGCAAAAGTCAGATAAATAAAAAAGGGAATTACAGATTTGCTGACAATGCTTTTTTTTATAACTGTGTTCGTGCTTCTCGTTTGTACAAACATAAAATAATGTTTAAGACACTTTTTTACTAATTTCACATAAAATAAACAAATATACAACTAATATCTATAAATAAGAACATTTTATTACAATCACAAATAATACTGTCAGTGTAAAAAATAAGAAAACTGCAAACATCAATAATCAAAACAACCCATCAATATCACACAAAACATTAACATCTCTCACTAATAAATAATGTTTCTATAGACCCAGATTGGGGAATCTAAACTAAATCAGTTTTTTTTTCTAAATGAAACTAAAGATTGTAACAAGGAAGAAGAAAGTCACTGTAAACAACAGAAGAACAACAATAAAGCCAACAATACTCTTCTGTATAAGTCACCATCAACCATTTCTTTTCCAAAATATTGCAGTAAACAGTAAATCCACAACAAAGTAAAACACAATCTCACACTGGACTTTCAAGTTTCAGCCTGTAGTAATCACAACAATCACTCGACACATCTGTATTTCTCAGTCATGCATAAGATAAAAACAATTGGCATATTATTCAGTAACACTATTATGAAGGCCGTGTGTCATTTACAATTAAAGGTCCATTACTGCTAATAACATTAACTTTCTAGGCACAGTTATGAGATGAGGAAGTGATTGATAAACATTTCAGAACTGGTTTGAAAACAGCCAAACAAATCTGCCACAGTTGATATACTTTTACTTTACACAATCACTACATTAAAAACAGTTGGCAATAAATCCTAATACTCACATAATATTCATAATATTTTTTTAAAAGTTGAGTAAGTCTCTTGGAGGTGAGATTAAAACGTTTTCCTCAACAAATAACAACCTGTCCAGAGAACCTACTAAACCTCTTTTAGATTTTTCTACCTGGATTATTGAGATGCATCAGGAAATTCATAATATTGATCTGTTTCATGAAATATACTGTATAATTACCAGATACAGATGAATTTAAGCTATGGTGTAAATATCCTGCAGGTTTTTATGTCACAAGTGTCACAACTGTAGCAGACAGTGTCCATATGAAGTGCCGTATCAACATTAACCCCTGTGTCTACTGAAGTCAGGACAGTTGGGCTCTGAGAAGAGTCAAACCCGTGTGGACTACAATAAAATGATACCAAAGAGTGTCTGTGTTTCAGTGTCCTGGGTAAAACCCTGCTCTGCAAGGTGACTGGGGTACCTGAATCCCGTCCTAAAGCTGAGTGTCGATGAACACGGCGTGCTCTTTCTTCACAGAACTTAAGGTCTTGATGGCGTCCACAAACTCATCTTCCTCCACGTACTTAAAAAAACAAAACATACAAGCTTTTGCAAAGACAAAGCATGTCAACAAAAAGACTTTTCCACTGCATAGACTCTGACTGAAGTTAAACACATTTGCAAATACTGACAAAGCAGTAAAACTTGGACTGTTGAATAAACACATATTTGATATTTTACGTCGAAATCAGAGACATTACTTAAAGAAACGGACACCACTGGGATGTAAATTGTCCTGCTAAAGTATCAAGTTCAGTATTTGAAGTGTTTTTAAGAACTGACTAGATTTAAAAGCGAACCTGGATAAAGAAGGTGATAAAAACCCAGTAGGGCCAAAATATGCACCTTAAAGGTCAAATGTCTGATTACTTGTCTCTGGAACAGTATTTTTGCTAATCTTATAAACTGTCTAAATCTAGTCTTAGAGTCCAAACCTTTCCTCTATTAGCCACGTTCAGTTCATCCTGGGTGCCTCAACAAAAACTCACACATCTGAATGTGAGACTATAACATACAGGATAAATACAACTGAACCAACTTAAAGGATAGGAAGAGTCCAGAATTTCTAAATACTGTAGTTCGATAACATTTTGAGATTTTTAACAGATAAATAATACCAAATAAATGATGCAACTGTTTGATTGATTTTTTTAGGTTGAAAATGGAGCGTAACATTAAATCTGCACATCAAGTGCATACTGTTTAACAAATAAACATTGGTCCATCCTCACCAGTCCAGAATCATGTCCCATTGGGTTGTCCCAGCATCCTTCCTCCATCATCAGGGACTTCCTGTCAATCAGCTGGCTGACGCTGCGGTGCAGGGAATGCTGGGAGTAGGCCTCACTGAGGCCTGTGGGATTGGGAGCCCGCAGGACAGACATGGGGCTGAAGTGGGAGCTGCTGCCAACAACCTTTGTGTCTGTCAGACCCTGGGAAGAATAGTTTTAGATCAAGAGTTACCAGATGTTTAAAATCATTTTGTACAAAAACTTGTATTACTGCCAAGTGTTACCATGTAAACTCCATGTTCCATGTAAACACGATCTAAAGTAACTCATTACATTGGCTCATGACATTAAACAATAGGAAAAAGCAATTTTTTTCATATTGATAAAGAAGTTGGTTTTATTTCAAAGATCCAGCAGAGAGCAATGATCTGCCAATATTAGCCTTTGGCTACATCGTGGAATTACAAATAAATAATCTGAATCATTCTTCATTCTGGCTAAAGATTTGTTAGAATTATGTGCACAATTCATCAGCTACATATAAAGCTGTATAAAGGCTGCACAACAAACCCAACATTGTTTTAAACGGGAAAGTGAGAGGTTATCCATGCAAAACAAAACATGCAGATGCAAACACAGAGGACATGCGCAGGAGGGCAACCCACAGAAATCAACAATCCCATACCTCTGTGTACACAGTGTAGCTTTTAAGAATAACGCTGCTGATCTCAACACAGTCTGCTACAGTGTCAAACTGCAGGGGGGACAGCAAAGTAAACGTTTAAGGGTTTGACAGAAAAGAAGACAGAAAATGATCTTACTGTGGTGTGATCAAGGAGGAGCATAGAGCTGGGGAGGTGTTTAGAGCACAGCTCAGGGCAGGACCTCTGAGAGAAACAGAGTGGAAGGAAAGAATAGTGTGGGAATAAGGTGAATAAGAGTCAGAGATATGAAAAGAAAACAAGTAGCACAAAACAGCAGATTTAAAAAATACAATTATGACACTAAGTGCTATTAAAATTTAATGATTACACCCTAACCTATAAGTACTAAAAATACCATAAACCGATTGTAGGAGTTTTATTTACAGCATGTCATATCTAAACTATTCAAACAAGAAGTTCAAGAGTTTTGCTTCCAACTCTGAGCATCAGTGTCACCAGACTTCCCAACAGTATTTTCTACCTCTCATCAACTTTTCAGCTTCTTCCCTTGTCTTATCTCAAACTACGGTTCAATCTTTTTTTTCCAACCACCTTCCGTCTGTCTGTGCAGCTGCTCCTCTCCCTGCCTCTCACCGTGTACATCTCTCCTCCAGATTTTCTGCTCTTCTGAAGCATGACCAGAGGAGGGCGCTCCCTGGCTGAAGGATTCTTCCTCAAGGCTCTAAAAAAGTGAAAAAAAAATAAGAAAACGATTTTCTCTTTTGTTTTTCAGATGTTATGTCTTGTAAATGGTGACTATGTCAAGTTGTTTGTATTTATGCACATAGTAATTAAATTATGTTAATTTATTTTACATTAAAATACCTTTTTAGAACTAAGCCCAACAGTATGGCGAGCAGAAATAGACCCAGCAGGACGAACAGTAAGATGAACCAGAGTTCAGAGTAAACAGGGGTGGCTGACATGCTGACACCCTGCTTACTATTATCAACAGGCTCCAGAGGACCTGCATTAAAACAAGAAATAAAGGAGTTTAGCTATATTCATTTCCATGTAATTGTTGGTGCATTTTTTTTTATATTCTTATTTTTGGAACACTTTAAAGAATGAGTTTGTGTGACCTAGGCCAGTGGCAGGGCTGTATCTGATGGTGGGAGTGCTGGCACTGCCGCGGTCTGTGGTACAAGTCACCTGAAAGGACAGAGCTAAAAAAAGACAAGACGATGAGGGAGAAAGTGGTTTAGGACAGTTCTTAGGCAGATTTACAGAACTGAACAGAAGTCTTGACTCACTGTTTCTTTGTATTTTGCTTCTAAGGAGCTGGAATTTCTGGTAATGTTTTAAAGTGGTCTTGATCAAAGTTTCTTTGGGTTTTCTGAAAGTCTTTCAAATGTTTTCTCTGAATTGGACCTGCTTTTTCACTCATTTTCATTTTTACAACTCACAATTTTAGAGGTATATTTTTTGTTTGACTGATTGATACGCCACTCTTAGGCCCCAAAGGGGTTTATTTGGAATTTGTGCTTAAAATAATATGCCCACATCTAATTAGGTGCATTAAACATAAAACTTTTGCACAAAATTCAAATTTTAATCTGAACTGTGCATTTAAATTTGGTATTGTCGTGCTCAACAGTGGATTGTTTACAGTCAATAGTTTTCTCAGTTAATGTAAACCTGTGGTCACATCTGACACATATCACATGAAAACTTCTTATATCTGCTCTGATGCTGAATTTGTACATGTTTGCTGTGTGCGTTCTCACTTTTCTGGGAGGTGCGTGGAACATAAAGATAGCTGTAGAAGCCAGTGTACACCCTCAGCTGGCTCTCTGTCACAGAGAACTCCTTCAGGTACCCGTTGATGGAAAAGGTCTCGGTCCAGTCCAGCCAAATAACTGTCAGGTTACTGTCCACTAGGAAGGGAGACACGTACTGAGGAGCTGATGGGAGACAGGAGGGGGGATCAGAGACATTTTGTTTTAATGCTTTCTGTAAATGGTTTCCTATGAGAGGAGATAGACTGGATGGACAGAACTGTTACCTTCGCTGAGAGTGCTAACAGTTGTCCAGTTGGAGGCAGTGCTGCCCATGTTATTGAAGCAGGCAGCTCTCAGCTCGTAGGTGGAGTACGGCCGGAGACCTGCACATTTGAAACATGTTTCGTTACAAAAGCTCATGATATTTGTTGTCTAGTTCCGCCAAGGCTTGCATACTGTTAGTTTAAATTGTACAAAAATAGGATTCATAGATTGATGCTCATTTAAAACTTTTGGTGATCTTTAAAATGAATTTTAGATTTTCTGCTGTGTTTTTGATCGAACATGTTTTGTAAAGAGAAACGTGTAAAAAACCTGTAACGTTGTAGCTTCGCTGTTTGCCAAAGAAAAAGGTTTGTATTGGTCCTTCTTCACAAGGTAGGAGTATGGGCTGCGGGGGTTGAGGGCAAGGCGACCGGAGATGAAGCTCCCAACTGGACACAGGAATGAACTGACGTCATCATTTCTGTATGTTTGTGCAGCGCACACCTGTCACATGTTCTCCTCACCTTTCGATGACTCCGTTAGGTGCTAAAGGCTCGTCCCACTCCAGCTGAACAGAACGGGAGGTTAACGTGACAATTCGAGGAGGGGGCTGGTTGGCTGGGGGGGCAGCGAGGGTGTAGAGCTCTTTGAGGGGACCCTGGCTACAACACTGATAAATGTTCAAAAAACAGAGACATTAAACAGCCTGAAATGCATCTTACTATACATTTACTTAACTTTAACACAATCATCCAAATTAGTGTAGAAACTAGGGTTGGGCAAAATCATATCGTATGCAATTAATCATCAGCAAAACTTTTGTGTGACTCACTCTCACCAGCATGTGAGCCTGGGGTATATTGCTTTACTAAAATACTGCTGCCTCTTCACATTGTGGAAAATGTTAGTTTCAATTCACAGCTTACTATTTTACCTTGTTAAAATAATGATGATTTCTAAGTATAATATTAGAACACAGGGTAATTGATTTAGAATCAAAGACATGCAAATTAAATTGTCATCTATTAATCCTCACATTAATGTTTATTGGCTAAATGACACCAATAATTGTGATTCATTTTTTGCCAATATTACCCAACTCTAGTAGAAACAACCCATTTAGTTGCCTCACCTGATAACAGGTGCAGGCCTCAACCCCTACCCAGTACCGGGTGTAAGGGCGTAAACCATGGAGGGTCTGCTGAAGGGACGTTCCCTCTGAGAGCTGCAGGACAAATAAAACGTTGAGAAATGTCAGACTATTAGTCATGAAATCACGTGGCATTCAACAAAACAACGGAACGCTAAAAAAGACAAAAAAAAGGCACATGTTGTATCAGCTTTACCAGAGTGCGGTTGTTTTGGTCCAGTGAGAACACTCTGTAAAGACTAACAATCCCATTGGGTTGGGCAGGAGGATGGATCTCCACTACAGTCGAGGTCGCTGAAACTTGCAGGAAAACAGGCGGGTCAACAGCTTCGGGCGGGGCAGGACCGGTTCTCCCACTGACCCACGGACTGGCAGAATGACCAGCTGAATTCACCGCCCACACCTGTTGGTTAGAAAGCACCAGGTTTCACTCAGTGTGGTGATCACATTTTACTCCAAGCAGGAAGGAACAAACCGTAACACAGACTTATTTCTCCCTCTCTTTCATCGCAAGTGCATTTTATGAACTTAAGGCTTCTCTTAATTAACCAATATCCACCAGATCAACAGAAGAGTGCGAGTCAATTCAGGGAACCATCCATCCATCAAAACCACCATCAGCAGTGAGAGCAGAACCTTTTCGCCATGCAACCCAATACCAACATATCTGCATGACAATTACTTTTCACCTTCATCAAGGAGTTATTCGCGCACTCACACACACGGTAATCTTATTTGTGTGCTTGTGTTGGGTATAATTAGAAGGTGTACACAGCACAGGGTCAGTCAGGGTGGAGATTTGCATGTGTAAGTCATCTGTAGCCTGTCAGAAGCAGTGCAGAAGGCAGATGGATGGGTTTGAGCTTTAGAGTTGAAAGTGTGTGTCTGTGTGTGTGCGGTTTGTTGTTTGTGGCAACGACCGCAAGTTTGGTGTGTGCACAAGTGTGCGTGCACGTGTGTTAAGAGTTGAATTAACCTCAATAATAGTCAATTAGGCAGTAATCAATCAGACTGATTGATCTAAGTGACAGCACAGATGGACTGAGATGGGAGAGGGGAAAGAAGAAGAAGAGGAGATGGAGAAGACGAGAGATTGGGGAAAGGAAAGCAGGATGAAGGGTCAACAAGACGCAAAGAGAGAAAGCAGGATAGAAGCAGAGGAGCCAGAAGAAAATTGATTCTGTTATTTTGTGGCACAGTTTGACATGGATCTTAGATCCCCTTAAATCTGCTGCAAACCTGTTTAAGATGTGAACACAGTCTTTCTAAAACTAAACTTATCCAAAGTAAACCAAACTTAAACTGATTAAACATAAAAGGACCGTGATTTCCCATTATTGTGTCTTTTGTGGTTCTTAACATATCCACTTTATCTGATTCTCTTTTCTGATTCTCGTCATAAACATGTGGCTCAGATTTTAAAATATATATATATATATATATATATTTTATTTTTCACACTGGAATGGGTTATCTCACTTAAACTCTGAATTGCAGGCACTTTTTAAGTAAACAGACAATTAGTTTTTAATAAAAGCCTCGTTTATAATATATGAATTAGGATGAAACCTGTGGCTGATTTAATTAAAAAGGTAAATGAATGAAATGAATAAATGAAAAAGTTAGTAATTCTTATGATTTCTGCATTACAATTAATTTTAACTACAAAGACTAAACAACAGTAAGATTCTTTTTTTACATCAAGTTAAAAATATGCTCATGTGTTGAGATTAGACCCAGACATTTATTTGTTTGTTTGATTATTTTTTTCTTTCCTGGTTTGCTTTCTGTCTGTTTTAGAAGTATTTAAATCAGTAGTAGTTAGTGTTGTTCCTTCAGTTTGGCAGCATTCTGATTGTTTTGTGTCTTTAGAAGTGTTTTCTAGGAACTTGCAGTTTGTTGGTGTCCTCAGTGGTTTGAAACGTGAACTTGAATGTCTATATTTAAATGCACAGAAGGATCTTTAATATGTGCCCACTTGCAAATATTCAGAATCCTGAATAAAACTGATTATACTTGAAAGAAAATTATATTTTACAATTTAGCATATTTCCTATAACAATTTCAGATTTTATTAATGGAGAAAGGAGAAAATAAAAAAAAGTAAATTATGAAATTTAAAATGTCACATTAAAAGTCCAGTACTGTGTTTAAATTTTAAAGCCTTTTGGGAAACTAAAGACGAGAGGGGAACTAAGACTTCAGATTAAATTTTAATCGTTTAAATTGCATTAATGACAGTATAATAAAAAGTCAAAATGCTTGGAAATTAAAAGAAAAAATCCAGCACATTTAGGTTAATTATTTCACTAAATTATTTCAATTTTAACAATAAATGTGTGAACAAAATGTTATTTTTAAATTTTTTAACTGATTGTGTCACTGCTTCCATGGTGATGCTTTGCTACACTTCTGTTTTACTGTCACCCAGAAGCCAAAACTTATTTCACTTCCATCATCATATCAACAGATGTGAAGGGAGTATAAAAAATGATTATTTAAATGGATTTAGGAAAGCGAAAGCTAAAGTTGTGATTGTAGTTCCTGTGTAAAACAGTAACTTGTTGCTTGAATCTGTTTTGATTTTGCTTCTCTAGTTGCCTAAAAGTACAAAGTCGTGCAGCAAAACATTTCTACCCAGCAACAACCATGTTCCTCCCCAACATAGCAACAAAGTTAAGAGCTCAACATGACGTAAGACTTAGAGTGAGATTAAAAAGTTTCTGCCACATAATCAGAAAAGAAAATAAATGTTGGGATTTAAAGTCGGCCCGGATCACCTTGCCCTTGATCCGGTGCTAAAAGGTAGAACTCGCGCCTTCGTCCGTATATCATCCACAAACTTTTTATTGCCCTCTCTCCACTCTTGTCTTCTTGCTTCTTATTGGGCCATGATTTGGCTTGTTAGACACAAAATAAAAATATAGTCCGTTAGCAGCCGCAGCAGCAAAAGAGCCGCCATGGCAACAAACGACTTCAGTATACTTCCAGACAGTATTCCAGCCGTTTTATTGGATGCCTGGACTGCGGACTGGATTTTAGGGCTCTGATAGGCCAACACGGTAACTTGGCGGGAGCATCTACTTGGGGTGAAGGGGCTAAGTTGTGTGAAAGTGGGCAGTAATTAAAAGCAAGCATAAAGCTGTCAATAGGAGCTTATGACCCAGTGTAATTAGCCTAATATGATTTCTTTCTGCGCACTGTGGTGTGCTAAACTGAACCGCGTTGTCCTTGCCTGCGCTTGAAACACAGTGAGAAAGTAGGCCGGTCAGATATAAACACAGACAGATTAACTGGCAGATAAAAACAGCAGTAGTAGTGAATAGGTAAGTGAAGGTAAGAGTTTTAAAAGACCTATGAAACATCAGCCAGTGATTGAAACTGTAATAAAGAGGTTTGAGAAAAACTTGCAGAGTAAAAAAAAAAAAATGTCCAAAGATATGAACAATTTTGCTCTTGAGGCTTGAAAAACACTTGTGAAACAGAGTGCTGCTGTGTACATGTGTTCATAGCCAACAAACACACATATCACTAACTTGTCCACAAACCCCCCCAATCCCCCACTGGCAAACCCTCCAGGGACGTGTAGCGGTCACCATTAAAAGGTCTTTCCAATACAAGCTCTGTTACCAAGCAGGCTAACAGTTAATTCGATTGGCTGGCTGGTAATCAGGAAGTGGGGTGCTCAGAGGGCCCAGTGATTAATGGCTCTGTTGCCCGCTCGTCATCTCCCAAAGCTCCTCCCTCCCTCCCTCCTCATGTCATAAATTAGAACTCTCGTAAATAAAGACAGCACCACAATCAGGCAAACTCAATCAATTACATCCGTTCTCTGGCCTCAGCTCGTAGGTCTGACAGACAGGAATGCTAATGTTATTGTTACTTCCAAAGGGCTAACCTGTCAATTAGTGTACGGATGCACGAGTACAACAGCATAAATATGGACCGCTCCATTTAACACCTGTCTGATTACTTATGTGTGTTTTGGAGTTTCTGTGTTGGTTGGTACGTAGTGATGTATTAGTGGTTTCTTTAATATGTTTGTTTGAATGCAAAACCGAATGTTTAAAATGCATCTCATTGTGAAATAAAACTACAGTCTCTAATCTGACATAAGACTTGTCTGCAAAGAAGGTTATTTCTAAACTTTTACTTCTCTTTTTTGTGTCAAATGTAGAAAAATAGTTCATTTTGAGTGAGAACATAAAGTGCTTTAACACTTGCTTTATCTACAAAAAAAAATCACATATTTTTTATTTTAGATTTCAGGTATTATATTTTAACAACTTGAGTATTTGTTTTGCTTACAATCCAGCAAAATCTCATCTGACTCTTATAGAAATAATTTAAACATGTAAAATTAATAATTAAAACATTGGGAAAAAAAGTAAAACTCTTAAACATTTTTCTTTGTCTAGCAATTGCTCAATATTATTTTTTAAGCTGTAAGTGAAACTAGATTACATTCTAGTGCACATGCACACATTTAACAAAACAGTTTTATTTTACCTGGTACTGGTACACAGTGTAAGGCTGGAGTCTGCTGTCTTTGTATGAAGTAGAGGCATCTCTGTACACAACTGTTGCTGCTTCAGTTTTCTTGGTGTCTGTTAGTAGGTTTGTCTTGCGATGCACCTCGTAATGCAAAATTCTTCCATTTGGCTGAACCGGAGGGGACCAGATGAGAAGAAAACATGTCTGCAGGCCTGTCTGTTCATCAGGTTGGAGGTCTAAAAGTGGAGCCGGCTGTCCAGCAGGGGGAGTCTCCAGCGTGAGTACAGAGGACCAGTCACTGGACGAGCAGCCCAGCGATGTGCAGGCCTCCACTCTCACTTCATATCTGCACACATGTTTTAAATACACATTTTGAATGAAGTCAGAAACAACACGCAAGGTTGGTGTGAGTTTGCAGGAGAAATAAATGATGATTGTCAAAAAAGAAGAGACAAAAGGGAAGAAACAGAATGGACAAAGGTTGGAAAAAAAAACAGAAGGTCATTTGACAGAGTGCAGGTGAACTTCAGATGATAAGGCAGAGCTTTAACTATCTGAATCTTATCATTGTGTGCACGTACTGCAACAGATATACAGACAGGAACAGACACACAACTGCACATGAATACACACTCCTACACCAACTATCTTTAGAATAATCTCTTTCTGAAACTAGTCACTTATTTATGAGAGAACAAGTAAACCTGTTACTGCAGTAACTAACCTTTTGTAGACCTGCTCTCTTTTTTATTTTGAACATTTTATCTATATTTGTCTGTTACCAAGAGATGGCACTCTGCTCCTTTCTGTCTTTTTTATCTGTAGTCCCTTTTTTTCATTACACAATAATACATAAAACAGAGTTGCTTAACTTTTTTCATTCATTCAAGGCATCTTTCAACAGCAGTAGTAAAAAGGTACATACAAATTCAAAGACTGACTTTTTTAAACTTGTCATAAAAGCAAACACTTGTTCCTCTTTAAATTAGTTCATTTTAACAGGAGTTAAAGCACTAAAAAAATTAAGAGCATGAATTAGCCACAACAATAAAACCACTGACCATCTTGCTAATGCAATATCCAGTTGAAAAAAAACTGCATCTTTTGCATTTTCACGAATGTTATGTTGGCACCAGGCTAAACAACTTATTGTCACATAAGAAACAGACTTATTTAGCTGCGTGACACTGTGGTAGAGCTCAGCTCTGACAGACCTGCGATACGGAGCCAGCCCATGCAGAACGGTTTGTCTGTAAGAAAATGCAGCATCTTCTGGAGTCAATGCAGTGCTGTTGATGCTAAGCTGGACTGGATCTCTCAAATACACATTGTATCCCACAATGTCTCCATTAGGTCGGGCTGGGGTCTGCCACTCCACTTTCACCTGGTAAGATAAAAGCCACAGATTCAAACCTGTGCAACAACGTTTGAATGTCCTGATTTAGCTGTTTATAAAGAATCAATAAATGAATAATCCACCTGGCCTGCCTCCAGTGGCTTTAGTGAGGGGAGACCCACACCAGAAGGAGCTGATGGGTGAGTTTTTGCTGTGGCTACCTTGCTGCTCACAGCCCCTCGGCTGTTGTTGGCAATGACAACAAAGCTGTATTCCATGCTTGGCAGAAGGGTGAAGTCATGGTAATAGGTCTTTGTGCCAAAGTAAATAAGTTTACCATCTCTGCGGAGCTCATACCCAGTGATGATGCCATTAGGGTGTTTTGGTGGTCCCCAGCTAATCTCCACTGACTCTGGGCCAGTAACCTTTTGATGAGAAGTTAAAATGAAAATCAAATAAGTTTGATTTGCAATGGTGTTTTGAAAAAATATTTAAGGGAGGGGTTAAAAATGGTGAATTATTTGCATAAAATTCAAAAAGTGCTCAGTTTCTTCTAATTAATTTCCCACAGATTGTAGCATTAAATGTTGAAACTTTCATGCCAAAGACAACACCTTTAGAGCAGGAGGGTCCAGGTCTGTTGGAGGAGCCTCCATAGTTTCTGCAGTCACCGTGTCGCTGGTCGTGCAGCCACCTCTGGTGCAGGCTAGCAGAACCAGCTGGTATGACGTATGCGGCTGCAGATATGACAACAAAATACCGAGGTCTCTCCCTCGGTAAGCCTCCTTGTTGTTGAGTTTCAGCACATATTCTGTCACGTCTCCGTTCTGCACCAGTGGTTTACTCCATGATATGTTAATACTATCAGATGTTATGGTGTTCATTGTGGGAGCTTCCACCGTCGCAGGTGGGGCCTCAAGTGTTGTGATGTTTGTCTGCGGACTGATGATGCACCCCTCAGATGTGCAGGCTATTACTGAGTATCTATCAGAAACAAAAATCAATTACAATCAAGTTTTGTCTTGTGAGCTATTAAGTAAATAATTTTTTTAAATCCAGAAATAACAGAAAACAATACCCATATGTTGAAAATGGCTGCAGGTCTTCATCTGTGTAGGTGTGGACTGTTGGGTCAAAACTGAAAGAAAAACTGATGTTGTTTCTTTGAATCCTGTAGGACTGTAGGACCCCGTTAGGCTCTAACGGAGGAGCCCAGGACACTATCACCTCACTGGGCCGACCTTGAATGTGAGCCACTTTTGGAGACGCTAGGCCGCGAGGAGGGGCTTGTCTGGTTGTTGTTGTTTCCCAGGGGCTGCAGGTCTGTCCGGCTGGGTTGTGAGCACAGACGCTGAACTCGTACTGGGTCCAGGGACGCAAACCAGTCACTGTGTAGAAGTAGTTTTCGTTCTGCTCTGGGAATGGTTTTTTGAAGAGCACCTGTCCAAGTAGTGTTAGTAGAATAAATATGATTTTAAACAAATTTTTAAACAAATTTTTAGACAAATTGAATCAAGTTCAGTGGCTTTAGTTTCACCTACTTTCCCTTCTTCAGCGTCCTCTTCATTACTGCGTAACCTCCCTTTCTCCTCCAGACTTCTCCCACGTAAGGAATACTCTCCGATTGGTCCATTGGGTTGGGAGGGGGGGCTCCAAGTCAGCGACACGTGGTCAGGGCCGATGAAAAGGAGCCGTGGGGGAAGCTGAGAAGCAGGTGGAGCTGCTGCTGTGGCGATGTGCTGAGGACGGCTGCGCGTGCAGCCTGCTGAGGTACAAGCTTCAAGTGACAGAGAATAAATGGTCCACGGCTCCAAACGACGAAACAGAAAACTGCGTGATAACCCGCTAAACTCCA
Organism: Anablepsoides cearensis; assembly: GCA_032275365.1. Taxonomy (NCBI): domain Eukaryota; kingdom Metazoa; phylum Chordata; class Actinopteri; order Cyprinodontiformes; family Rivulidae; genus Anablepsoides; species Anablepsoides cearensis. The sequence goes on from JAUBOC010000043.1 coordinate 12,434,766, forward strand.
AGTTCCCCTCACTGTACAAGTTGTACACCTGGGAAGGAGAGGAGAGAAATGAAAAGGTAGTAAATAAGAATGGAAGTTAAACATAATGAAAGCAGCAAGGAGCAATCAGAGGCAGGTGTTAATATAAAATGAGAACTTATCAATAACTTATATGCAACGTGAGAACTTGTGCCTAACTTTTAGCAACATTTTGTGCATGTATAAACATTTTGGTATACAACATGCTTTTGTATATCAGTGTGTTTGTAACTAATTAACTTACGTGACTTACACCAGTGTGCTTATACTGATATTCTACATCACTAGGTGCGTTTTCATTCACCATGAAAATGCGCAAATTAGAATTTTACAATTTCGAAAATAAATTTGCTCAATGGAAACCTCTATTAAAAAAAAACTTATGTTTTTTGACAAAATGGTTTTGCGCTAGGATGAGGTGGTTTTCGGCCGTTTCGAAATTGGTGTATTTCGAAAAAACTGCAATGAAAACACTTTTTTCGCATTACGAGAGTCACGTGATCAAGAACCGGCTGTTTGTACTGGCGAAAAGACGACAACAGGAAGTACAAATAGTAAATTCACCGAAGTTGAAAAAAAAGTAGTAAACTCACCGACTACAATTTCTCAAAAACGCCACATACATATCCGCTCCCACGTATAAGGAGCTAGTCGCTCAAAAGCCTCGATAAGATGCCAACGTTGATCGCTAGTGTCGTGGTAGCATGATTGTTTACATCCATTGCCGCCATGTTTGTAACGACATATTGTGAGAACACGTGTATTCACGCATGACTTTAATAGCATTTCTTACTTAATGGAAACACTGCAATTGTGAAACTGTGTTTTTGCGACATTAACAGAATATCGACAAAGTTTTGTGCACATTTGTAATGGAAATGCAGCTCTTTAGTTGTAGTAACGAAGTAGAAAAGTGATTTGTCATCGTACAGCCTTTGAAGTTAATACTATGCTCCGGACTGTGCTGTTTGGTATGTATTCATTGCTGTTATGTGCTTTGCAAATACCGTAATAACTCCATTTGGAAGAAGTGGCTGATCCCAGCTTAGCAGCAAGGCCCTGCCCTGCTCTCGTTGCTCCACTGTGAAGTTGGGCAGGCCAGCTGGAGAAGCCTCCAGGGTTCTGATGTCCACCCTTGGACTGGAAATGCTACCTGAAGTTTGACAAAACAAATAAACTAAGTCTTTGTGTTTATGTCTCATTCTTTTTTTTTTGCAATGATCATGCAGCCTACCTGCCCCATTAACAGCTTCCACATGCAGACTATACAGACTGTATGGTTCGAGGCCGTAGACTGTTGCCTCCAGAACTGAACTCTGACACACAAAAAGACCAACATATTAGAAGTATAGGGAAGTATAGTGTTGTAGAAATTGTATATGCAGGGTAAAAGTTGGATTTCAGATTAAGCCATGGATTGAATTAGAGTAAAAGACGACAAAGAAAGGGTGATAGTGTTGTGGGTCAAACGCCAAAGTAGAAGACAGCAACAGAAAATTGGTTACGCAAACCAATCCTGCATGAATAAAACCAGGGCATTACTCAATAAATAATAAATTGAGGTATAAAAATAAACAATGGCAACTAAGACTACATAACATGGGATTTGTGATATCAACATTTCAACATACAGGCGCTGCCTTGGAGAAGTCAGCAGACACCAGGCAAACGGCAGTCCCTTATGGGTGAATTCAAAGCTTTCAGACTGAATGTTTATGTCACACATGCACCCTTTTATATCACATGCAGGCACAGGGTGTGTGTGCCAGTAGCTTTAGGCAGTGGGACCCAACCCAACACTCTGGCAGACACCAGGACAGCATGTGAGTGAGTGTGTGACACAGTGAAACCACCATTTACTAATTGATAAGAGGGACACTGGCGTACAATGACATGGTAGGCTGGGAGAACTCGGCTCAAGGCAGCAGCATTGTAGCCTGTCTGATTGTGTGTTTGTTTATGACTGTGAGCTCTGAAGCAAAGCTGTCTGTGTTTGAACCCATTTGTGTAAATTTACAACACAGGACGTTCTATTTCTTTCATGTGTTGAGTCTGCAGATCAAATTTTGGCTGTTCAGGACTGTATGCTTTCACATAACCAAGCATATGTAAAGAGATTAACTGGTAACCCACTTCAATGCAACTGCAGGAGGATCAAAAAGCCTCCACAATTCAAACTGAATCAAATAAAATCCCTGACAAATCACCGTGGCATGGCACCAAGGATGAACTGACTGAACAACAACCAGAATGCATGTACTTGCTATATTCATGTCTAGAAGCCAACATATTTTTCATCCACAGTAAAACAGGATTAATAAGCCCCTAGACACCTAGACACAAGCTAAATCCTCCTGCAAATCACAGCACTTCTTAGCAGACAGATGGAGGGAGGGGCACAATGAGAGACGATGGGGGAAAAGAGGAAAGATTGAGAGAAAAAAAAGTGGAAGGAGAGAAAAAAAGAGGGGAATGAAATAAAGTATGTGTTGTAAAGGCAAAGCAGAAATGAAAAGGGAGAAAAAGAAAAATGTGAGTTAGTTAATAACTGATGAAGCAAATAAAAAAGGAACAAAAAACGGGAGCTAAGTAAAGGAGATTGAGCAAAGAAAGTGGTAGAAGCTAAAGCTGTGCAGAAAAAAAAGAAAAGATAGATGTGGCAAAAGGGAGAGACAGATTAAGTGAGCCAGAATGAGAGATCTCTCTACCTTAAAAGCCAGTGAAATATGTGAGGCATGTGGCCTATAAAGCGGTTAACATATGCACATTGTCAATAGCAGCATCTGGCGCTGGCAGATTTTATAGGAGCATGGAGACTCTGCTACATGCCTCTAGATGGCAATACATTCAAACACTTTATCACTGAAACACACCACATTAACAGCCTGCTCTCTAACAACTCCCCCCCAAACACACACACACACATGCACACACACCAATCAAGGACTATGAAATTCACACAAACAAGCACGTAGACGTGTTGTAATCAAATGGTCCGACATTGAAATACACAACTATTACGTTAACAGCTCCCACAATAACTAATTTTTTCGTAAACTTTCACACACATGCTGCGCGCAAAAAAACTACAAAAAGGTTTAGAGTATTTTGATACACAGATCAAGTAAAATGTTGCCAAATTGTGCGCAGAACAACATAACAGAGGTAAAACCCCATCAATATACTGTATGTTGTAAAAACAAACCATTAGAAGTAAAGAAAGGTGCTGAAATGACATAATCCTATGATGTACTTGTAAAGTTTTTGCCAACTATACAAAATGTTGACTAGTGATTTTGTTCTTTTTGCTTTTGATGTATACAATTTTTTGCTCCACCACCAATTTTAAAGCCAAAAACACTGCAGGCAACTGTTAAGGTCTTCCTTACAGCATAAAAAGCTGTGGCTACAGTAGAGGAAAAATGTGCTTTTATAAATGATTTTTTAAAGCCTAGTTTTGAGAGAAGAAAAAAAAAGGCCAACCTATGAAGATCACATTATGAGCTACAGAGTAAGATATGAAAGGAAAGGCTTCTTGTCAACTCAAATTCTGTGTACTGCAGCATATGCATGTGTGTGCAGATGATCAAAGACACCAGTTAATCATACAAAATGCAACAGAGAGGAGCGAGGAGTCAAGAGAAAGGGAAAGATGATCGGGAGTGTAAACAAGATAGAAGGAGAACAAAGGAGACAAGGAAAGAACAGACAGGAAGGGGTCTTGCTAATTTAAACATTAAAGCCCTCACCGATCTTACATGGTTCAACACAACTTAGCTTTGAGTGCAGGGAAGCAATCATTTCTTCCTTGTTCTGAGTGTGAGCTGAGCTACAGCAGGATTCCACAGGTCAGTGTGTGTTTCTGCACACGTAGCCTACACAAAGAGGCTCAGAAACTGTGTGCTTCTTGAACCTTGGGCACATTTTTTTAATATACGTGTTATTCGCGTGTACACTAACAAGCAGACATCTGCCAGCCTCTTGTTTTTTCCTTGTGTGTCCCTCGATTTGTGTGTGTACAGCTGCACATCTGTGTGTTATTCAGGTAGAGAGGCATAGTGCAGCCACAGGGACAGTGTGTGATACTAATTAAGAATAACCATGTGTATTTGTCAAAAGAATTATGCTGATTATCTCACAAAGGCCCCGGCACCGGGCCCCGCAGAGAGACAGACCAGCATTAGCTAACGGCTGTGTACGAGCATGCATGTGTACGGCAACAAACGCGCACATCCTTTCTTTGTGTCGTCCACATGTACGCACACTCAAACACACAAGCAAGATGAAATTAACACAAGCATATAAGAATATACAAAGCAAAGAAATGAATGAGCTCTAACTGGTTTGCTTTTGGAATTTAATGTACCCCACCACAATGTCGGTGAGGTTTCGCTCTTTTCAGAGCAAGATAAAACATGTTATAGTCAAATAATACTCGAGCTCGCTCCTCTATAGTCCAGTCTATTAGTCCAAGCTGTGCCCTGACCAGCCCTGTGAGAGCAGTAATTGTTTTCAGAGGCATCTGAGGTGAGCCAGTGCACCACACACTGATCTCTCACACCCCATGCCAAGCTCTAAAGCCAAATTTGTGTGTGAGTTTGTGTGTGTGCATATTTATATGTGCATACCTAATTCAATGCTGTTGGAACGATCGCCCTGTGTCTGTTTACAAATGCCCTGCATGGGTGTCCCTGCTAGTCAGGTTGTGTTAGACAAACCCTGACACACACATTCATTTTTCACACACACATACACACACACACACACACACACACACACACACACACACACACACACACACACACACACACACA
>JAUBOC010000043.1:12447538-12457587 GCA_032275365.1 Anablepsoides cearensis
TCAAATTTTCAGGCTAACAAGACAAATAATCAAAAAACAAGATTATTATTCTGACACAATCAGTTCTTGTTTAGTAAATCAGTCTCAAAACAAGATCAAAAAGACTCTTTGGCTGGATATAAGATTTTAAAACTTGGTTAGATGGACAGTTTTTGCAGTGTAAGAACACTGATCCAAAACTAAACTTAGATAATAAAGAAAAATAATGTAAGCAGTAATTTCTTTTCATCTGAGTGGCCTGCCAACTTTGACTCTCACAAACTTTTTATACAGCATAGCCTCTGCTGTTCCTGATAGTTTCTCTCTGCATGACCACCTCTTTTCTCCAACTGTGTTACTGTGGATAATGTAAGTGAAACAAATACTTGCCATTCTGACAGGCTTGCACTCTCACGTAGTAAAGAGTGAAAGGATCTAGACCGGTCACAGAGAGGTGCAGGTTTTGGCCAGCATGATGTATTATGGTTCTCCGGCTTCCTGGATTTAACAGGACGTTGTACTTCACATTCTGGCTGCTGTGTAGTTGAGCTGCAAATTAGACAAGACATGTTTAGTTTCAGACAGATGAGATAAGGATTATATTTTCATATATCTTCAATAAATACAGCAACCTGGTCATAACCATTATCATTAGGATGCAAAACACTGACCGGTCAGAGTTTTCTTCATAATTAAACAAGATAATTTGTATTAACTAAGCTGACAGATTTTGACTTTACAATTCCAGCACGATGGCCTCAAAAGCTAGACAAATGCACTCAAATGTATACAGCCAGCACACACACCCACCCTTACACACACACATACACACCTTTAGACTTTGTTAATATTCTCACCGGAGGTTTTTCCATAATTCAGGCCAACTGTATTGTGATGGGTTATTCAACATTCATGAACTCTGGATATCTCGAGAACGAACTGATTACCAGACAAATGAAAGACTTCAATTATTCACTCCCCCAACTCACATATGCACATGCGCACACACACAACACACACACCTGTGACTTTAGCACATTGGGCTTATATATGGAGAGACACTACACCTTCACATAAGGCACACATGAGATGTTTAGGTTCTATTATTTACAACCCCTCAGCTGCTTTGCTGTTGTTCATTTCACATATGTAATCCTTACTACTTCAAATTCACACATGCAGTCTTGTATACTAAAAACCCCACAAAAATACATTACAAGACTTAATTCTCTGAGACACACACACACATAGCTTCACAGACAGCCACAAACTCTAATCCTACACCCCAACATCTTGAATAAACTGTCTTTAACATACGTCAGTGCTTTGGCAGTCAGTTTATGCATATGAAGAACAAACACATATGCATGCACACACACACATACACAGCTAGACACACTGCCAGAGAGTCACACACACAGATGTACACACACAAGATGAAAACACTCCAGACTCTGGGCTCAGGGAGTTAACCAAGCGTGAGAACCCAGCCGATATTTCCTCACCTTTAAAATCAACCCATAATGACGATAGAATGGGCCTGCCTATGGAAATATCTCACAATGAAGCTCATGCGCGCACGCACACACACATTCAAATACACATGTACAGAAACGCATACGTAAACACAGACACAAACATAAACAAAACACACACACACACAAAAAACAAAGTGGAGTGTCTTTGCTAGTTGGCCCTTTAAACAGTTTCTGAAATGGGAAATCAACCTAATGAGAGAGTAATAGTCAATGATAGATGGGTTAGGGCAGACAATCACTGCCCCATAAGCATGAAACTCAGCCCCAAGTGCACGCTCCCGTATGCCTGTGTATGTGTGCAGGTCTTGAAAGGCCAGAAGGTGAATGGAAAACCACTCAAAGCTTTTGCTTTATGCGGACCTTTGTCTCTCTGGTTTGTTTTGTTTTAATAACCCGCTAAACGCATCTTTATATAGAAATAAATAAGCTAAGATAATAAAAAAAATTAAGAGAAAAAGTTTTATTTTATGTTTAAGTTTAAATACCTGAAGGATAAAATGTTACAAAAAAGTCAAAAGAAAGAATGACTTCAAGTTCATCCATCTATAAAGTTGTTCCAACACCTTCTCACTTAGATGATGACTCACCAGGAGGGGACCAGGCAAGAGAGATGGAGTAAGGGCCCGACACTGTCATGTTGTGGGGAGGTGGGATCCCAGTGGGGCAGGATGCCGGTGTTTCTATAGTGTATTTTTCACTCACACCAGTGCCACCTGCTGTACTGGCTTCCAGTTCATATGTGTACCTGAAGTAGAAAAAAGTAGGAAAAAGTGTGGAGAGCTTTATACAAAAATATTACAATAATTGATAGGAGCAAGAATGCATGGCAATTTATTAGAACATGTGCATCAATTATTATCCAAACAGAGGAGATAATGTCTAACACCACAATTAATGACGCGTACTCAGTTAATATTATTAGTGCTTCACACACTCGAGAGCGGTTAATTTCAGCTTGATAGAAGGGTTCACGACTATTTAGAGGCTCAGAAACTTATTTACAAATTAATTAAAAGATGTAAACAAGGGAAGACTGATCCAGCCTTACATGTTAGAGCCAGAGTCTGACCCAGGAGAAGGAAGATGATGAAATTGTAGTTGTTAAGTCCAGACATTATTTAGATGTTCTGTCACAAATAATTTGACGTAATATTTAGGAAGACGTCAAAGAAAATAGAGAAAACTGAACAGGTTGGAAAATATGACCGAAACAGAATAGAAAGATATCCATGCACTCCTAGACTACAAGTACACAATAAAATTAATTTAACGGCCAAAAAAAGTGAATCTTGCCTTTTAGACATGTTAAGAACCAATTCTTTTACATTTTCTGCTCTGTTTTTTCTCAATAATTGTGTCCTCTGCAGTGCACCTTATGGGTTGGATTTCATCAAAGTATGTCTACATGGTCAAACAGTAACTTCAGTCTTTTATCCTTCTGTCTTTGACTCTGCTGTTCACCTTTTCGTCTCTCTCTTTCAAACATTTCGCTGCCTCTCTCGACCTGCTCTCCACCTCTCCCGCTCATGACATCATAAGATAGATTTCCCCTTTAAGAGCATGTGGCTGGTTGGTGCTAAGTCCTACATTAACTGTGTAAGTGGGCCACCATTTAACATTAAAAGCCTTTAATTTGCTATAAACTCCGGCACACATGCATTAATAGGCGGTGATGTTGGGTTATTGTTCATGTGCGGAGCCTTTTAAACAGGAGGCCATTAGTGCTTCTGCGCTGGGTTAGAACGCACCCACGGAAACATATTAAAACTACTCACATGTTACTCTGATAGAGACACACGCGTAGAGACACACATAAAAAACATAAATAAATGCACCTCGCTGGGACCCACAAACCCAGTCAAGAAAAGAGAATGAGAGAGAGAGAGAGAGAAAGAGAGAGAGAAATCCTTAGAGGGAGGAGTGAAGAAGAGACTAAGTGTGATGGAGAGGAAGAGTTTTATCACGGCATACGGTTTCAGAGGGAGAATGAAGTTCAGCACTTCATCACTGGAAGATATTTACTTAAATGTAAACACCGCCTTGGGATATCAAAAGTAAAATTGTGTGTGTGCATTAGGTAATCGGTGAGTGGGGCATTTGCATCTGTTTGACTGGGAAGATGGTGTGCGTGCGTGCGTGTGTGTGTCCTGCGGGGCCAGCCAGAGGGAATAGGTTAATTCTCTCGTCATCTTAGACACTTCCTGGGCTGCCGAAGCAAAGTGACAGCTAATCAACATTGTCATAAATAATCAATGGCCACTTTGAGCAGCGCCACGCACAAACACGTGCGCACATACAAAGGAATGCCCGGGCGCACGCTCGCACGCGCGCACACAAGTCTGCTTGGATAATGGGGCCGGTGCTCCCTGTGTAATTCTTGGCACGGGGCTAAATTGGGAAAAGAAGGGAAAAGAGGAAGAGAATGAGGTGCGTGTGTGTGTGTTCAGGTGGAGTGGAGGGGGTGGTGTAGCTGCAGAAAAGGGAGGGAGCAGGAGGCAAGACGAGCGACGGGAAGCCAAGTGTCTGGGCAGGAATGCCTCCTGGCAGACTATCTGGAATTAGGGAAAATTAAACGTCACACACACATTCAGCCCTATCTCCTTGCTACCTTCCTTTCCCTTTCAGTCAAACATGGGGGAGATTGGAGAACTGCAGGATGAATTCTATTTGGTGTAAAGGGAAATTGTCTCGTGAGAGAGGAGGCTGAGGAGGAACAGAAAAAGCAGGAGGAGAGATGGTACAGTTTTACACTTCCATAATTAAAACAGAAAATCCAATCTAGATAAAAAAAAACACGGATTAATAAAGGTTAAATGAAATTAAACAGATAAATAAAATCTACGCTCCACTGCTGACTGCAAGCAAAAGCCAGATCTGATTCGTGATTTTAATTTGCAACCGTGGTAATGTTTGCATCCGTCATTGTGAGTATGTCAAATATTTGCTCATTAATTGGCACAAACAGACAAGAACAGAGTGCAGCCCCGAGAGAGACGTGGATGGGGTGATGGGGATGCTTTTAAAACAGGGTGACCCCAACGTAAACATAGATAGAAATGATGAAAAACAGACTTTTAAAAGTTATGACAATGAAACACAAGTAGTGTTGCTTCGATTTTTGCACAAACTTTTCACATATTTTCATGCGTGAGTAAATGTGTGTGAGAGCAACGTCTGAACCTGTGTTTTGGCAGGAGTTTGGCGTCAGTAAAATTCAGGTCTTGATGGTCTCCAGTAAAAACAGTGAGACCATTTCTAATAAGCCTGTACTGCAAGATGAGTCCATTAGGCTGAGATGGCTGATCCCAGTACAGCTCCACCACTGATGTGTTTATGATCAGGTGTCTCGGGCTCGACCACACACCTAGAGAAGAACAGGAGGCAAGAAGAGAAGAAAATAAGCATTTCTACAATCAGAATTTCTCTCTGCTTATTTAAACAAACTGCTGATTGTAGTGCCTTAAAAGATTTTGCTGTATTAAAGCAGCGGAGAGACTTGCCAGAGAAGTGTTCGGCAACAAATAAAAAGACTGTTTATTCTCAAAAACAGCAAAATGTCCATGTTGAATTTAAAAGAAAATCATGAAAAGAAAAGAACATGAACACAAAACCAGAAATAAGTTTTAACAAAAGACAAAGGAATGAAAATGCCCAATAGCTTTTAGTTCTGCCAGAGGAATGTTTAAAATTAAGCCCCTTACCTCTAAAATAAGATAAAATCCAAAATAAGATAAAGTTCAAAATTCATCCTAGTTCTATATAATATTGTAATTCCAACATAAAATGTAATGGATACTGAGACACAAGGATAACTAGAGTGGTGGGAGGAGGGGAAGCAAAAGAAGAAAACAAAATAAGATTAAAAAATTCAAACGTGCACAAAGGCAAAATATAAAGCAGAAAGGGGTTAACATAAACATTTAGGATGGAAAGGGAAAAAAATAAATTATATTAAACAAAAATATAAAAAATCAATCAGGAGTTATAAGCATAATTACTTATGAAAGCAGAAGCAGTTATGAAAAAGAAATATAATAAAGATAATTTTTGTCTAGTGTAACTTATCTGTAGAACACAGAGAGGAAGATGAGGGGAGAAAAATGACAGAACAGAAACCATTACATGGAAAAAGCTTTTAGGAAAAAGAAAAATATTTGGGCAAAGAAATCACAAAAAATAGCAAATATAAAAGTTAAATTGTATAAAACACTACAAAGCAACTTTTGAGATTACAATATTTTTCAAATGAATCTATAAATTTAGCAATCATATTCACCAAACAGGCATTTAAAAAATGCAACACATTTTTCATAATATTAATAATAATGATAAAAAAAGAACCGGACAGTTTTGGTGTGTATTTAAATTTTTTTTTAATTAGTTAGACATTTATATGTAAAAACAAGCTGTAGCTGGTACAACCACACCATAATCTTTTACTAAATATTTATCTAAAAAATTAAAAATATAGGTTAAGTGTATGTTGTGTGTGTGTGTGTGTGTGTGTGTGTGTGTGTGTGTGTGTGTGTATGTTGTGTGTGTGTGTGTGTGTGTGTGTGTGTGTGTGTGTGTACCAGTAGGTGAGGCTTGCAGGGTGCGTCCTGTTGCAGGTTTGCTGGTTCCACATCCAACAGTCGTACAGGCGACCACCACAAAACTGTAATCTGTGAACGGCAGTAGACCTGTAGCACACAAACATATAATGGACGTATAAATATGAGGTGAATAATAAAAAAATCGTTTGAAAAAATTCAGTGGTAAATTTAAAAGAGCACGCATGACACATTACAAATATTTCTGATACACAGCTCTACATTTTTCAGACATGGAATGTTTAAAAACTGACTTGAACAACGGGGTATGATGGGGTATACAGCACAGTACTACAGGATGAAGGATGGAAAGAGAAACCCTAAACTAAAAAGACAAGAAAAGCAGAAAAGTGAAAGCCACGAGAAAAAAAAAAGAAAAAGCTTGTCCTGGCTTTCTCTTTCCTTCAGCTCCTTCCGCACTCTCTCTCAACGGATGGATCCATATCTGTCGGTGTTAAATTATGCATGCCATAACTCAATAATGAAACAACGTAAAGATGGGCAGCCGTGGAACTGACATGGGATAGGACTGGTCCAACGCTGTAATGTCATCAGCTTTTGATCTATGATAATTATGATACCTCTGTATGCGTTTAGGCCACAGTGTCCAGACATGATTTATTTAGAGGAACTCACTATGCAGACTAAAAAAAAAAAAAAAAAAAAAAATCACAGTGACTGAACTTAAGTGCCTCCACAGAAAAATCTTCTTTTATTATTTTAACACCAGTAATTACCAAAAATGTAACATACTCCCACATACTACAGTATTTCTTCTGTCTAATGATTCAGGGAAAAAAACTTTTCTTCCATTAAGATAAAAACCATATGTAAATCTACGGATGTAAATCTGAGCATGAATGCAAATCCTTAAAGCAGTCATAAGGGTATTTTATGATCATTAACTTAACTGTCAGCATAAACCATCTTCCAAATCAAATTTAAAGTGGAAAAAAAACTTAACTGACATTTCAAAATGATGTCTGCATAATACAGTGGTTTAAATTATTTAATTTAGATTTTTTTTGCAGTATTTTAAAACAAAAAGTAAAATGTTTAAACTAAAATTACTTAATTTCTAGTAAATGTTTCTATACATACATTTGGTTATTAAATATTTACCATCACTTTTTGGTATTAGTATCAGTATTTCGGTAATTTATACATTATGTCTTTCAAAACAGTGATTAATTTATGTCACAAAAGCAAAAACAACATTATATACATAATATATATTTCTTATGCTTTTTAAAAAACTTTTTTCCTTTATTCAATAATGTAGTACATAACAACAAAATTAATTTATGACACGTTTTTGAGCAACATTGTGCCAGCACACACGCACACACACCCACACACACACACACACACACACACACACACAGGAACGGTTCACTACACCTTTCTTGTTTCTCTTTCTACTGCTTACCCTGCTTAACATACCTCACAGCCTGCCATGTTCAGCCCAACCTCTGATCAATGTGTCTCTGTGTGTGTAGGTGTGTGGGTGTGTGTGTGTGTGTGTGTGTGTGTGTGGGTGTGTGCGCTCTGACGATGCTGCCTTCTGTTTGGGTTAAATAAAGGAAATCTGCCAGCCATACAAAAGTACTAAGGCTGAGGCGTAAAGCTCTGTTACACTGTTTAACTGTGAAACTAAGCATGTGTATAAGTGTGTGAGTGCACTTTACCGAAGTAAATGTATCTACACTGAAAGTAATGTCTTTTGTTGTAAAACTGAATAAAGCAGTGACCCGTTCACTGTGTGTTTTTGCACTCAATACTTAGTGTCCATACATGCATTTGAATCAGGTCAAATGTCTTTTTATAAAAAAGTAAAAGGCCAGAGTAACAAACTTTAATATCTGTATAAACTCAATTAACTTTAGAGTTAATTGAGTTTAGACAGGTAAATGAGATTTTACGACATTAACAAAATAATCAAAGTTGTTCTGAGTCAATCCAGTCAGTTACAGTGTTGTTAAGACAGACTGAACTCAGAGAACACAGTAAAAAGATGTTTGATAAATTCTGCTCTGATTTTAAATAAACTAATATTACATAATTTCTTCTGCCCCTCTTGTTAATCTAAAATAACAAAATATACATTTCATTGAAAAGATCAAATAGATGGTTTTAAACGCACAGCGTTAGTTTCTTTCAGGGTTTTCTATAATTATTTAACTCTCAGACTGAAGAGGGCAGTGTTGCTCTGCTAGAGACAGGATGCCTTGGGGTGTGTGTGTGTGTGTGTGTGTGTGTGCGCACAGTAAGACAAAGTGTGCTTGTGCGTGTGCCTACCTGCATCTGGGTGTACGGGTTTATACACTTGCATGTTAAGAAGCTTGATTGAGGAAAGACAGAAGGAGCTTCTGTCATTTAACAGCGATCACCAAAAAGTGAGTTTTTGATGTGAACATCTCACAGACATGAAGGGAGACGAGGCTGTCACTGTCATTGTGAGAGCTGGACACAGAGGAGATCTGTGTGTGAGCGTGTTAGACACAAAGAAAAACAGAGGAGGAGGATCTCTGCCAGTAACTCAGAGCAAAGCGGTGGCTCTTACACATGAGCAAAGTGTCCGAGAGAGAGAGAGAGAGAATCTGTGCACAGGAAAAGGAACAAACGAGTGGCGGGACTGTGAGACGGTATCGTTCCTTTCAGGTTTGTCCGTGTTGCAGTTAAAATAACTGATTTAAAATGGCATTTTATTGACAGGTTGCCATTCCCAGTTTGCATTAGGGAATATGAGAGTGTGGCGGGCAAAAAGCCACAATATCACACCTGCTACCTGATACAGTGGGAGAGAGGAGACTGTCATGTGAAAGAGAGGAGGAAGGAAAAAGTGGGAAAAGAAAAGGCAGGAGAAATGAGAGGATAGAAATATGAGAACAGCTGAGAAGAGTGGAAAAAGATTAGACAGAGGAGAAAAAGAGGAAACGTGCAAGACAGAAAATAGAAACCAAGTTAAAAAAAGCAAACTATCATCACATGGCAAAAAATAGAATAACCAGATGATGCATATAAAAAGAAATAATAATAATACCTCTTTTAAATAATTAAAAGTTTGACTTCCTGTCTGTGGTTTTTAATGCAAAGATTGTCTAGGAAGGACTGAGGAGATCAGGTTCACACTCAAACAAATCTTGAAAAGCAAGTGAAATCATTAGCGCTCAAACCGGTTTCTCAGGCTGTATTCAAACCATAAATTAAATTACATTTATAGTAGGAGAAGTCATCAACAAAATTTGCTCAAGATATGGACTTTTCCTTAACAGAACGCTGGACTCAGACGAGAGTCTCCCATGTTTTAATGCGTCTCACATCTTGCTGAACTAAAGCTCCAGAGCACCTCAGCAGGCTCAGCAGCAGCTTTGTTCACTACTGTGTGTCCAGACTAGATCTAGTGCTGTGAGTGAGAAGGTTCATTACTGTGCCAGATTGTGTTTGATTTATTAATAATTTATTACTTGGTAGGCTGAAAGGAATGAGCTAAACATGTTGGACATGGCCCGTGGGCCGCCAGTTGATCACCACTAGCCCCTTTCACAAAGTACTTCAAACAGGCCGGAAACAACTTCCTGCCGTCTTAATGTGATTTATGAAAGGACAGATGTAGAATGAGGGGTTGAAGTCAACCTGCTGCTGTTACGCCTCTGAGCCATCAGGCGAGGTGGTGACAGGGCTGTAATGGAGAAAAAATTAAGGGTTATCCAGCATTGCAGCTTGAGGGTGTAATGTAGCAATGATGGTCGATGAGACCAGGAAGCAGTAAGATTCAGAAAGGGAGATGTCCAGCACACACTGTGGCTGTGTCTCAATTCATGGTCTGCATCCTCATGAGTATGTAGCCCACCTGGACCACATGTATGGGATAAATCTTGTGCCAGCAGGAATTGAATTTGAATTGCTCAGATTGAATCTGAATGTGCATAATTTGAAA
>JAUBOC010000043.1:12474879-12486972 GCA_032275365.1 Anablepsoides cearensis
CAGTCTTCTACATGCTTTGTAAGTGGGAAAACCTGAAAAATCAACAGTGTATCAAATACTTGTTCTCCCCACTGTATGCCAGGTGTTACAATGGTCTCATGATTCAAAGCTTGCCTGCCACCATTCATTTTTTGCAGCATTTGTTTTGGTGGCCTACTTTGGGTAAAAATGCTACTGAATATGTTGGTGCTTGTTCAGTACGTGCCCAGAACAAGAGAGGTAATCAAACCCATTCTGGTCTGCTGCAGCCTCTGCCCACCCCCAACTGCCCATGGTCCAACATCTCTGTTGACATTTTCACTGGACATCCACCTGCTGAAGGTAACACAGTTATACTATCGTCAACAGATTCTTGAAAGCTGCCCACTTCATCCCATTGGCCAAACTCCTCAGTGCCCTGGAGACGGCTCAGTTGATGGTCCAGCAAGTTTTCTGCCTGCATGGCATACCCTCGTATATTGTATCAGACAGAAACTCTCAATTTGTCCTTCAAGTATGGAAGGAGTTTTGTAAAGCGATGGAGGCTACTCATCCCCAGTCTAATCGTCAGACCAAATGGATGAGTCAAAAGTTGGAGGCCTCATTAAAGTGTGCAATCAACTAAAATCCAGAGTCTTTGTGTTAGCAGCTACCATGGATTGGAAATGCCCATAGCTCATACATCATCTGCTACCAGGTAGTCACCTTTTGAGTCCTCAATGAGCTAACAACTTCCATTGTTTCCTGTTCAGGAGTCTGACATTGCTGTACCCTCTATCATCTTAGGAATTGCAGAAGGGTTTGGATACAGACCAGAGCTAGCCTCCTTGATACTGCAGAGCAAGTGCTGGGTCGACAAGAGGAGAGTGCTTAGTCTTGTATATTCTCCAGGACAGAAGGTATGGCTGTCTTTACGAGACATACCATTAAAAGCCATTTCTGGAAAGTTGGCCCCAAATTCCTCTGTTCCTTTGAAGTAGAGAAAATTATTAATTCTGTGGCAAGCTCCCAGCCTCGCTACATATACATCCTACCTTCCATGTGTCCCAGTTATAACCTGCAAGACCAATCCTCTCTCCCCATGAACCATCCTTCCTCTTCCTGCACGGCGTATCGTCAACCACTCTTGTTACACCATCTGTAGGATTCTGGATGTCCATTGCAGAGGCTGTGGACTCAAGGACTTAGTTGATTGCGAGGGCCACAGCCAGGAGGAATGGTTATGATTGTTCATTTTGGACCCTGATGTCATTACAGATGTTTAATGTTCTCATCCTGGCAAATGCTTTAGGTCGCCAGGTGGTGACCATTTGGGGAAGGGTACTGTTAGAATGCTGTGTTTATTCCTGCTGGCTTTAAAAACCTTTTCTAGAGTGATGAGAAGTGATCCCTTTTACCTGCATCTGCTTAGCTGTGGCTTATCCATGGCTGATGTCCCGGGAGATATAAGCAGAACGCAGAGCTGTTCTCGTTGCTGGAGCGTCACACATCAACCAGTGATGATCTGAGCTGCAGTGTCTAAGCTATTGTGCTAACGTTGTTTTAAGTTTTTTCCTAGACTGTATTTAAGACTAATTTTACTTATGCGGTGCTCCTCTGCAGTTCACCTTTCATGGAGTCCTCCATGTCTCCAACACGTAAAACACATTTTCCTGGCCCTTTTGTATAACATTTCACTGATCGCATTTTTCACTTCCTTAAAGATTAATCAATCTCTCTCCTTTGCAGATCAGTTCTGGCACCACTTCCGGTCTCCATTTTAAAATAAAAGTCTCTTATTTTCCCCACTGTCGGTTGTTTGTATTTTTCCAGACCCTGTGTTAAACTCAGTCCAAAATGACATGTCTATTGTACACTGGTATATGCACTGGGTTGTTCATCCAATACTTTGTGCTGTTAAGACAAAAGCCTGCCTATTTCACTTTGAACGCATAACTGACCTACAGAGTGACAGGATACTGCTGTCATGTGCAAATGAGCAGTGGTAAACCAAATGTCACCATCATGAATTCTTTTGTGTAGGTGCTTCATGCTGTGCTCTGCAAGATGCCGCCCTGGGTGGCTCATACTAAACCCACATCCATACTTAAAGCCATCACTGATACCAGGTTTTGGCCTTGTGTTGGATTAAGTTAATATTATACTTTGATACTGAGTCAGCAGCTCCCTGCTGTGATAGTACATTATAAATACAAATGAGCACGAAATGGCTTGACTTAAAATGTGTAATAATTGCAGAATGTCAAACCTTATTTTAGTAAAAGTCTAACATAAAGGCTTTTGATACTAAAATATAGACTATTGTGTTGAACAAATTTATTTTTTGTAATACCTTAGTTTAATGTTACAAGAAAATATGCATCTTATGAGCTGCAAAATTATGTTAAAATTGATGACATGGTTTTCTGTGGCACCATCTACCCCCAGCTGTGGTACCCATTTTATTTAACTGCGGACATTAAACACTAAGTCACTGCTTTGTATCATGGCCTCAGCCTTTTAATGGGGCTGCAGCTAGTTATGAAGTGATAAATAACTTATTGTTTCACGCTCTAATCAGCATTCACACTTTGAGCACATTAAATGCTGTTAATTTAAGCAATCATTCCACTTAAAGGCCAAAAGTTGAGAATGGCACATATTTTCTACTGTGCTGCTGTGGAGCATTATGTCCTGAACACATCCATCACAGGCACTGTGTGACAGCAAAATGCAAGTGTATGTGATTGTGTGACATAAAGGCAGTCTGACGGCTAGTAACTCACTTAGCAGCGGCAGCTGTTGTGAAGCGTAGCGGGGTCTTGGTGGCCAATTCCCACTGAGCCTTACTTCAGCTTCAATGACGCGCAAATAAACAGCTCAACACATTTCCAAAATAGCTTTGCTCTACTCATCCCTCGTCCTCTTAGCATCCTCATCTTTACTCCTCTTTTCTATTCAAACACACAGCTTACACACAGGTTTCACTCTCCTCTTTTTAATCTCCCCCTAGCCAACAGTATTTATCTATGCCCTCTGTTGGGCCGGACCCCAAACCTAGTAAGTTCTCTGTAGAGAGAAATCCTAAATACATAAAACCTGACGTGAGGGAATTATTTCCTGTCTTTTTTCCAGTCTTTTCTGAACTCAATCATTCTGTCACCACTATTTCCTTTTTTCTTGTAATCCTCATCTATTACACATATTTACTCAATCTCTGTTTTTAATATACACAACTTTGTTGAAGTCTTCCTGCTAAATCCGCTATTTCTACTTGTTTTCTTAGAAAAATTGAATAATAAATTGGTATACTTCAACCCACAGAACTTTTTTTTTTTCAAATTTAAAGTTTTCACTTCTTTTTCTTTTTACAATATATTTACTTTACTTGCCCTCTTTTTTTTCTCTTCTATGTGATTCCTAAATCAACAGTGTTTGTTTACTGTAGTGCAGCTTTCGTCATTAATGTATTATCATGCATTCAGCAGAAATCCAATCCCTGTCTTTGTGAGCCTTATCTGACATGCCTGTACATTTGTGTTAACATTTTGTAATGCACTCTCATATTTTCTCTTCCTCTGCATAAGCTCTGTGTTTTCGCACTGGTGTCTATGTGCCGACTGCTTTTTATTACACACCTCTTGTTTTCTCTCTTGCATCACTGAAAGCTTCAGCCCTAATCTTCAGATTTATGCAGGATTTGCATACATTCGTTAATAGCGTCGGGAGAGCAGCGTCAACACAAGGTGCTTAGACAATGTGAATTATTATTAGGGTTTCAGTCATTCCACTTAATGATAAGTCAATATTTAGCCCTGCCAATGAACTACTGATAAAAATGTGTGTTGTGGATTAGTAAATCCATGCTTTCTAAGAGACCAAAACCCACTACACAACTTTAAACAAACCAAACACTTTTAAATAACCGAATATATTACAAGGGTTGTAGAACAAAGTGTACACATAGAGTTTTACATACAAGTGTAACAGTACACTGCTCCTCTCATAGACTGCTACTGATGTTGGTTGCTGTTGTTAACAAATGATAGACTTGAGATTATCACAGTCATCTGTGTCTGGGTTACAAGAAAAGGTATTAGTTCTTGTCAAACTCTCCAACAGTGGTGGTTGGGATTTTCTACACACACTTTCTGCTGGGAAAAAGTGTCTGTTTGAGCACAGGCATGCATTTTGTGCTCTACAGAGACCAGACTATGTGTCATGTCGAGAGATGAAATCACAGTAGATTGACTTTCTCACACAGTGCATAGTGTTCCCCTGTGGACACACACATATGGATGTTGAGCAGTGAGCACACACATAATCAAAGAAGACACAAATCTGATTTTTCCCTCAGAAGACCAGTTGTCCTGATGTCTTGTTTGACTTTTTTCTCTTATGTGTGTTTTTTTTTTAATCACAGCAAAATTACCAGCTGGGCTTGTGCGCCCAATACAGTGCATCTTTGCATGCATAATTTTTTAAGTATGTTTGTGTGTGTGTGTGTGTATGTGTGTGTGTGTGTGTGTGTGTGTGTGAGAGAGAGTATGCGTGGCTGTGTGCTGAGCTTTAATAGTTTGGTAGTAGTTACATTTTCATCACCCAACAGGGATTCACTAAAGAGTGACACACAGCAAGCAGCTGTCCAAGTGTTTATAGGGTTTGTAAGAAACAGATGAAGGGTCACATGAAAAAGTGATGGAAACTTAGAAAAAAGTAAACTCAAAAACAAATCAACTAAATGGGCCAAAAATTTATAAGGGAAGAGGTGACAAGTAGCACTATTGCAAAAACCTGTATAACGCAATACAAAAAGATGTTTACGGCACCATTTAAAAAAAAAAACTTAAAAATAAAAATACTTTAGTCTCACGGTTCGATATTTTTTCGATACAAAAAAGAAAAAATTTCCATGCCCTTTTTAACTTGCAATTTATTGAAATTAATAATAAACATTTGTTTAACCTCAAAAGTCCAGTTATTAAATTAAATGTTGCTAAAACAGCAAGTTTCTCACTGGATCTGCGCTCGAAAATGCAGCCTAAGTGGAGTAGTCGAACACAGATCCACTGATCCTTCAACACAGAGCGTCCTAAGAAGAAATAAATAATAATAAATTTTAAATATCTGTATTGTTCGATACAAGTGTCTTCGATACGGTTCGGTGCGGTTCGATACGGGTACATGCACATTCCTCAGAGATTCTGGTCCATACACACACACACTCAACAACCACTTTATTAGGTACACCTTGCTAGTACTGGATTGGACCCCCTTTTGCCTTCAGAACTGCCTTAATCCTTTGTGGCATAGATTCAACAAGGTGCTGGAAACATTCCTCAGAGAGTTTGGTCCATATTGACATGATGGCATCACACAGTTACTGCAGATTTGTCAACTGCACATCCATGATGAGAATCTCCTGTTCCACCACATCCCAAAGGTTCTCTACTGGATTGAGATCTGGTGACTGTGTAGGTCATTCAAGTCCAGTGAACTCATTGTTGTGTTCAAGAAACCAGTCTGAGATGATTTGTGCTTTATGACATGGAGCGTTATCCTGCTAGAAGTAGCCATCAGAAGATGGTACACTGTGATCATAAAGAAATGGACATGGTCAGCAGCAATACTCAGGTAGGCTGTGGCGTTGACATGATGCTCAATTGGTACTAATGGGCCCAAAGTTTGCCAGGAAAATATCTCCCACACCATGACACCACCACCAGCCTGAACCGTTGATACAAGACAGGATGGATCCATGCTTATATAATGGTTTGGTTGTATTTCACTAAACTTAAAAACAATGTAAAAAATGTCACTTGCATTTCATGCTTTATATAATCAGTCCCTGGCTGGTTCTGCTCCTCTTAATTTAAATTGAGGAAGTAAGTGTGAACTTTTCATTATTTTCTGTCCATTTAAGCCGAATAAATTTACTGAAATAAAAAGCCTGAATTGAATTAAAACAGTATAAAAATAACAACTGAGCTGAAGCTTTGGACAGAATGTAAAACATCTAAGTAAAACTAATGGACTTGAAACTGGCAGTATTTAAAACATTTATGACATTTTAGCAGCAAAAACATCTGCATCAGTATTTTTTGGGAGGGTGGGGGATTTGTTTATAAATCAAAACCTTTAATGGATTCACGCAACTGCAACATAAATGACACAAAGTTAAGTAAAACGTGTATTCACAAACACACACAGAGCAGACTGTTCTCATCTCTGTGCACCAGACAGCCTCTGTTTTGTTCCGTGCCAATCATTAAAGTAAACCTAATAGAAAAGCTATCATCATAAATACATTAAAAGAGAGAAAAATGTCTTCCTGTGTTCAGAGAGTGATCGATCTTCTGAAGTAACCAGACGTTTCTGTTTGGAATGCACTACTGTTGGCCATTTGCTTGGCATTGATGATACACACATAAAAATACACACTCAGTAACAGATAGGAATGTTCTGATAAAGACAACAAAAATGTCTGTATGAACATCCAAATTATACTGAAAACATACTAAACACACATGAAAACAGGAAACCACAGAAAAAAAGAGGAGAGAACACACAGTAAGTTTTAGGTGAACCCCACCAGAACATTTTCATTCACTTACACACACAAATGCATACACTCACTACTCCGCCAGACTCTGAGTGAGCTAGCTTAACTACTGGGATAATTTCCCTCCAGCAAATGGTCACTGTGCCCTTGAAAAACATATTTGATTATTACTTTTTCTCCCCCTCCTCTTTTTTTTTCTTTTAGCATCATCACAGCCATTTTCATCACGCAGTCTGATGATGGCACGGCAAGGCGCGTTAAGATAACACCCTGGCACCGCCAGGCTTTTAACACTTAAACGGTGAAAAGGGATATTCAGATTTGTCCTTGAACGTCTGGATGGGGCCTGCTGGGCTGGGACAGAGGGAGGGAGTAAGAGAAGGAGTTAAAGAAATGCACACAATTTTAAGATTTACTCACTTTCAGGAAAAAAAAGTGAGGTGGGCAGAGCATTTACTGTAGCACCCTCAGTGAGAAATGGTGTCAGTGGTGTTGAAGGACAGATGGAAGAGTTAAAAACTGAGCGCTGATGACAAAGTGTAAAGGGGATTAGTGGAGTGCACCGTGTAGTGGGGGAGAGTCAGGAAGCATTGGGAGGCCAAAGATGACCCACACTTCTTTAAACACTTTCTAATCTCACATAAGTCTTATCTAAATATCATACAAACAAACTGCAACAGAAAAGAAAAGATAAGCAAATTAGGAGATTAAAAGTTGGTGGTAAACATTTATCTTAAATTGAAATACCGCCAAGTACCGAGACACTTCTTTAAAGAGCAAACAATATTTAAAATACTTAAAAATGAACTTAAAGCTGTTTAAACAAATGGGTAGATTTGGAAAAAAAGGATTTAGCATAGAGACTTTGTGTTGTTGTGTAATAGCAAGGTATTTCAAAGAGAGGTTTAAACCCTGTCTCAATAATACACCAAAAACTAAACATGGACAGAGCAGAAAATAAAACCCCTCATTGCCTCTGATGTGTCCCATCAGTGTATGGATGTGATCTAAAGCACTGATTAGACTCTATAGAATGATTTATCCAGATTAGCTTTGTAAAGATATAGTGAAGTGCTGCATGAATGTGTGTGGATTGTTAAACAAGGGCACAGATCGTGTTGCAAAGCTCTTTGAGTAGCCTAGTTGGCTAGAAAGGCGCTATACAAGTACAGTCCATTTACAATTTCACAGATGGTATACTGTATGCCTGTACACTAGTCCCTGATTTTATGACCACTAAAAACACTGCTTACCTTGTTGCAATGCATTGTTGTAATGAGAACACATCCAGAATGACTTCACAGGGATGCCACACACCTAAAACATTTTTGCAGACCAATAACCCAGTAGCAACACCTCCTCAGTATAGGGCAGCAATGGGCCCAAAAAGAACACGAGAAAAACTCTGAGGTGTTCACCTGGCTTCCAAACCTCTTACAGTCTTGGTTGTTACATAAATCACACTGAGACAGGAAGAAGGTATCTTGAGACATCTCCAGATGTTTTCCCACACATCTTTTCTCACATCTTGACAGGTCAGAAACATTTTGACTGCGCTGCAAACTGTAGTGTTAACTAATGCTCAAAGACTGTCTCTCCCAGGTGCACAGGTAGATTTTTTTCCTCTCTCTTGTGTAACACCTTTGCCTCTGGTTCTGTTCTTTTAGGAGAAATCCCCTAGGTTTTCCAAACTATTTGAATAACTACAACTCCACACAAGCAATATCTTAACATTTGTTTTTGATCCCTCAGGATTTATACACAGACAGACTTCAGTTTTCACTTGTTCTTGAGTAATGTGAACCATGATCATACTATAATTAATACAACAGCTGCTAGACAAATGAAATTGTGTTTTATGCAATCAATATTTACTAACAACTATTTGAAGTGTTAGGTTTGAGAATGTTTCAAAGTTTAAACTTATTAAAGTGGTGGGGGTAATTATGCAACTTTTTTTTAGCAATATATTGTGTTATAATGGTATTCCTTTATCAAAAACCTATCCAGAGTGTTGCTTTAACTCATTCATGCATGCTTGTGAAATTCTTGAATCTGCTATGATAGTCATGTCTAAATGGTTGCAAAGTGCCGCCTAGTTACCCAAAGCTCCTCCCTGGAGCTCAGTCCACATTCAAGTGGGTGTGTCAGAAACGTTAGGAGGTTTTTAACGAGACAGAGGCCAAAATCAAGGTGTTTAGATTGGCTATGATCCAATGTCAATTTGATTTTTCATATATTTTCAAAACAACTGAATGTAACTTAATTACTTGATTGTGATGTAGAATTGAACTATGTGCCTGGAAAATACACAATAGCCCTTTTTTAAATATGTAAGTAATTTAAAAATAAATTGAAGCTGATCTCTATTCACAGAATCAGTGAGCTGTTCTAAGAATAATGAACCTTTCGCAAAAAACAGCCCAAAGTTCTCAACAAATCTAGATTTCAATGGTGGAACTTAGACAAGAACTTCAAAAAGCACGAAAAACTACTGATCAAATCAACGTTGAAGATTTTTTTAAAACGTCTCAGCTTTTGCACAGAAATAAGAGCTAAATGTTAAACTCATAAAACAAAATCCAAAAGGCCAATGTAAAAAACACTGACCACAGGTTTTAGTTTGGCTTTATTTTTTTTTTTCTTGGAACAAATTCAATGAAATGACATTCCTGACTGTGATTCTATTTCACCTGATATTCACTAATAAAACATAATCAGTACATAAACACACCGACATGCATGTCTCTATGCAGGGATGTGTGTGTGCTAATATATAATTGTTATATTTTGGTATGAATTCTGCATGTTTATCTGTTTGCACATGTGCACAGAAGTCGGGATGTGGATCTGTTGCCAGACAGCTGTCTCCTGGCATTGCCGTTCCCCTGCAGTGTGTGTGTATGGTTGTTGACAGTGTGGACGGTAATGTGTGATAGATCGCACTTCAGGGACCCCATAATCACATCAGCCTAACCTAGTCTATCAGCTGGGCACAATGGGATACCCTTCACTCCTCCTTTAATCTGCTTCATCTAGCTCTTCACCATTCTTCTGAGCTTTCTTGCTTTTTGTCCTACTCACTACTTTAACCCTCTGTTTTTACTGCTTTATCAAAGCTTCATTTATTTTAAAGATTTAATGTAGTTTTATTTTTAAATGTAAAACATTCTTTTATTTTTTCTATTGTTATGTAATAATGAATATTCTAACAATGTTAGACGTTATTTCATAGTTTTAGTTATATGATTACATTTATGATGCATTTATTGCAAGTTATATAGTTTAATCAAAACATTATTAACAACAAATTACATTAAATCTGTAGTTTCATTTCAAAGGCACATTTAGGTCTTTATTTTTCTGATTTTAAATTTTTTCTTTATTTTTCTACAAATTATTTTACCAATGCAAAATTACAATATCTGAAAAAAAAAAAAAACAGGAAAAGGGTGTAATAGGAGCAAGTGATGCCAAGGTTATGGAACCCATTGGATAATGGGCATTGCTCTGTGCATGTTGTATCTGGGACTATTTTGAAACAGACGAGTTGGCCCCTAGGCTCCCCAACAGTGCATCGCACCCGGCAAATGGCCCTTAGCCTTGCTAGCGCTGCTAGCTCTACAATCCATCATACCATATGCTCTCTATGGGGAAGCTAACGCTAATGACTGATGAGTGAAGGGAATGGGCGAGGGGAGGTGCACAAGAAGAAAATGAAGAACACACTGAGAAAAAAAAGGAAGAGTAATAGACAGGCAAAAATTGCAATAAGTTGGTGAAAAGTTCACAAGTAGAAGATGACAAGAGGATAACAAAACGTAAAAAGGTGAAAGAAAAATAGAGCAAAAAAAAAAAACAGAAGATAGAGGTTTTGAGTAGGTGGGGAGCATATGCACTCCTTGGGAGGCCTCCTCAAATGAAGGATGACCATATATCCTGCTCAGTTGGAAGAAATAAAGGAGGGCTTAGATGATGAGAAGAAAGAGCGACAAGACAAAATGAGCCAAGGTACGAAGGGGTCAAATAATAGACAAGTTTGTTTAAAAAATGCAAACAATTACTTATATGAAAAAGGAAAAAATCTCCAAGACAGTTTTTTGTAGCAAACTAAAGGACTTCAGGGGTCAATCAGAACATTTTAGTGACAAGACACAAACTAATGAAGAAAGTTTTTTGAACTTTTTCTTAGTTATTAGTTAGTCATTTGTGTGTGTGCATCAGTGTTTTTGTTGATAGGCTAATGGAGTACTACAGGCCTGCCCATATGGGGCCATTGTTTATATGTGATGAATAGAGGCCACGTGTCTGCCTTTGGCATTCAACACTAAGCAAACCCTGCTGAGGGCACCCTGTTGACTCTGTGTGTGAGTGTGTGGGTGGTGGGGGGAGTTTGAAGGGGGCTGTAATATGTCTATATGTGTGTGAGAGAAAGAATGAGTGCGTATTTCTCCTGCTGTGTGCTTGGCAGTGCCCTCAACGGTGCCATCCTGAGTGTGTTTCATCATCATCTGCCATGACAAAGATGTCTAATGACACACCCGTACACCGACACCCACACAAAGACACACGCACGGTCCCATCTGTGCCATGGTATTTGAGTGCTTCGGGACACTGCGGGAGAGGACAGGAAGGCGACCCTACGTTCCTGCACCATGTGTTTACCTTTCAACCCTTTTCTATTCTCTATTTTGTCATTTTTCATCTTTTTCTTTTCTCTCACACCTACCCAACCCCATAAATACCAAGATGTCATCAGTCATGGGACTTTGACAAAAAACCCTTTTGCTCCAGAGTAATGTTTTCTTGATCGACTCAAAATTAAAAAACTTTTTGACGCAGTAGTTCATCAAACTTTAACAAGTCTTCTTTCAGTGACAGTGAATGGAAAATGGAAATATTCTGAGAACACTTTTTGCATGTTTAAGTTTCTACTTGCGTGCGTTTTTTTTTCTACTCACCTGGTTTATATTCATGCACCTCCCCCTTCGTAGCATCACCACAGCACACCAGGATGTCATCTACTATCCGGCCTCCGCAGCATTGGGCCCCATAGCCATCATGCAGGCTCCCACTGCAGCAAAGCTGGCCGCCTGTCATGGAATAAGGAACCCCCCCACAGCAGCTGTCACCGGGCCCCACCGAGACCCGGCCCTGCGAGTGGTCAGGACAGCAGTATTCATCTACAAAGACAAGGACAGATGAAGGAAAGACTTGAACAATGTGGGGAAGAGCAGACTTAATTCAAGTGAAACAGAACTATGCTGAGATTAGTGCAAACCAAAAGTAGAAACATACGGGTTTTTATGGGAACATAGTATCCTCCACAGCACTGATGGTCAGGGAGAGATGGGACAAGTTTGCCACTGCAGCACGTGGGGTTGGTAGTATTATTTAAACTCCAATAACTGCCATCGCAGCAGTGGTGATGTGCTTTTCTTGTGTACAGCCATCCACTGCAGCAAACCTGGTTGTAGTACAAATGGAAACACATAAGCCAGGGCTATTCAACTAAATTGCTCCGGGGGCCACAGTTACTGCAGGCCAACAGCTGAGGGGCCGAACATCCAGCA